>CM046002.1:55104321-55361486 GCA_025175895.1 Wurfbainia villosa
ACTTCCTTTCTATATTATTCATCTTTCTTACCAGTATACTTTGCAGATAATCTAATACAGAAGGCTTTGGTGGAAGGAGAGGCAATTGAGGCTGCCAAAAAGAAGAAGACCTCAACCAAAAGAGGTAAATCAGTAGCAGCTCCATCATCCCCTCGAAAAAAGCTGCGACTCACTAAGAAAGGAGCCTCAAGTTCATCTGCTCTTCTCCCCTCGTCTTCCGATCAGCCAAGGTCTCAGTCCCTAACCATGTATGAGCCGAGAAGAGGAGGCAATACCTCACCTGTCCCTTCTCCATCTTCTCAAGGAGGGGACTCTCCCTCCCATTTTCTTCATTCCTCCCCATCTGCACAAAATTCGCCCCCACCTTCTCATACTGAGTTTCTCCAAGCTCCTATTCCTCCCGACTCAAGAGCTACTCCTACCCCCCTTCGTCGTATCAGACCCCCACCTTCCTATGAAGGGGAGGATCCTTCCCTTCCCGTTCCTCCGAGGGCCACGTTGGGATCCCTGCTGAAGATTCGGCATCCCTCGGAGGTGAAAATTTTCAATCAGTCGGGCGTACAAGGCCCTTGCGAGCAAGTTGGCAAGCTGTTGGCAGAGGTATCTACTATTTCTTTCTAATCTCTAACATACATCTTTATACATTGGCATATACTGACGTTGATTTCCTTCTTCCAGGCCTCATCCCAACACCATAACATGGTAGTCCAGCTGGCTCAGTTCCAATCCATCATGGAGACCAGCAACTTTGCCGCCATAGCGCAACAAAAAGATCTTGTTCGGCGGTTAAGCGAGCAAGAGGAGAAGGAGGCGGACATAAGGGGCCAGTGTGAAGATGCAATGATGCAACTGCCCCTAGTCCAAAGTGAGAAGGAGGAGCTGCAGCGAAAAAATGAAGAACTTTAACAATGCCTCTTCTTACAATACAGTGAACTGCAACAGTTAGACGTCCTGACCCGTGAACTGAAGGAATATAAAGGGTATCTTGGGGATGCCATGATCAAAGCTGCTGACTCCTCGACTACAATTATACAGCTTCATCAAGAATGCCACCGGCTTAAACTGGAGCATCAAGCTTGGGAAGCTTCCAAGAAATCCTATACACAGAAGTGTCAGGAGCTTTCCTCCATGGTGGCGGCTCTTCCTCAAACCTTATCGCCGGTGGCTCGGCAACAGTCTACCCTTCACAAAGAGTACTTTGAAGCTTTTTTAGCTTTAGGACAGCAAGCTATAAAGGCAGCCACCGAAAGAGATGCCTTGGAGTCAAGACTAGGTGGCCCAATGTCAAGACCAGCTAAAGGAGCAAGAAGCCGATCTTAAAGGACGCTATGTCAAGAAGGGAGTAGATTTATTCATACTAGGTTTTGAGGGGTCCTCGGCTCAAAATGCCAAACAAGGATACCCGCCTCCCGGCACGGACACTAGCTATTTGAATCCTGTGGATGCGCTAGCCAAGTGTCCGCCCGAACTCTTTGAGCTGTAATTTCTTTTATTCTCTTCTTTAGTAATTTTGTCAATAGCTTCTCTCTTGCTTCTAAATAATAAATTTGTCCATATGTTTAGTTGTCATCATCTTGTCATGTTCCTTGATGGGTCAGGAATTCTGGACCAATTTTAAACTACTCCCTCTTTATACCATTATCTCTTTTCCCGTGTCGTATGGCGCAATCACCTTGTTGGTTTGGGGACTTATTTGGGAGGTCATGAATGACATTATTCATATCCGTTCCGATTTTGGTTCGGGGATTCTCTTGAAGGGTCTTGCCTGATTTTATTCACATCCGTCCTGATTTTAGTTTGGGGATTTGCTTGAAGGGTCTTGCCTGACATTAATCACATCCGTCCTGATTTGTGTTCGGGGATTTGCTTGAAGGGTCTTGCCGGATATTATTCACGTCCGTCCCAATTTTGGTTCGGGGATTTGCTTTAAATGACTCTTGCCTGTTGATTTTCCTTATTCCTCTTACTGCTTCGGAAACGATATCAGTCTCTTCATCTTCTTCCCCTTCCCACGAACTTCTGCCGTCGCTTCCCTTCCATTATAAATCATCGCCCTCCATGTCTTCGTCCTTCTATCTCACTATCATGGCTTCAGCGGGGCACCCCATCGAAATTTCTTCAGAATCAGAATCTTTTGAGCTACAAGACTGTGTTTCTGAAGATATTGAAGATTCGGAGACCCGCTCGACCGCCACTTCAGCCTTCCACCCCCTTCCGTTTCCGTCTCCCAGTCCAACTCCAACTCCTCCTACAGGGAGGTCCTTTCGTGCTCCCTTCCCCTCCTTCCGCAACAGGGTGTGGAATCCTCCCTTCACATGGGAGTATACAGTGGGAGACCCTCGCGCTGCTGCCCAACTTCCCCCACTTCCACCAGCATTGGCTTTCATCCCAGTCCCCCCGGCAAGGGCTCATCCTTCTTCTTTTGATGAAGGTCCATCAGCCCTTTCTCCATCTCAAGGCGAACGCTTCAGAGTCATATTAGCACCTTCTCCCCCCCAAGAATCCTCTCCTGCTTCATCTGTTAGAAGTAATCAGAAAAGATCTTCATAGATTAAGCTAATGTTACCATTTCAAATATATCAATAAAAATGAGGGAGGGAACTGATGTTTGCTTTTGTCTTTTTCTCGTAGAAGTAAGGTTTCTGTCTTGAAGAATGATGTCTGGTCGAACATACCTTCTTCTATCATCGCCGAGGATTGAGACCCTCTTAATTTACGATTATAGTTCATCGACCTTCCACCTACCTTTACGCTTCCTCTTCTTTATTGGCATTTATTGTCCCTATTTCTTCTGCCAATAAATGCGCTCTTCTCCTTCATCGTTATAAAGACTTCCGACCCTTACCTGATAGCTTCCATCCTTTCATTTTCCTTTCATTTGCCATGGACAGAATATAATAGCAGGCGTGATTCTGTAAGAAACGGATAAGCGATCGCAGCTACATAGCTAGCTAGAGGAGCAAGTGAAGTATTTACAACAACGTGAAGGGAAGCTTCTACGATCGTGTCGCTCCTTGCGTCAACAGCCGCTGGTGCGGTCCCAAAAGGCTGGCCAAATGAAATCTTCACTCACCACCCAGCAGTCTTACCACTTGGCAATTTTAATGCCAACCTCGACCGCACAAAAGAGCTCCATCCGTTCCTCCCAACAAAGAACTGTAAAACCCTAGATGTATAAGGGTTTCTTTTTGTTATTTCCCTCTTATAAATGACTCGAAATATGTAATATTTCCGCATCAGTGAACTTTCCCTGTTTATCTTCTTCTTCCAGTATCTTTTGAGTTGTGTCGTGTTGTACTTCTTTTCGTACTGACATATAGTTGAGGCATATTTCGGTTCTTCTGCCTTTTCACCCTACCGGGAATATAGAACCATTAAATGATCCAACTCTGCTATTTTACAGGAATAAAATAATATAAAATTAATTAAGGACTTCAACTTCTCCTGCTTTACGGGGACAAAAAATGATATATAACTGAGGAGACCTCAGTTCTTCCGTTCCGCCACCACACGGGGATTTCTTCCGCTTCGCGGGGATAAAAATTTAAGTATAACCGAATAAATTTCGATTCTTCCGTTCCACCACCACACGGGGATATCTTCCGCTTCACGGGGATAAAAATTTATATATAGTATATAACTGAGGAGACCTCAGTTCTTCCATTCCGCCACCACACGGGGATTTCTTCCGCTTCGCGGGGATAAAAATTTAAGTATAACCGAATAAATTTTAGTTCTTCCGTTCCGCCACCACACGGGGATATCTTCCGCTTCGCGGGGATAAAAATTTAAGTATAACCGAAGGAAATTTCGGTTCTTCCGTTCCGCCACCACACGGGGATATCTTCCGCTTTGCGGGGATAAAAATTTATATATAATATATAACCGAGGAATCTCGGTTCTTCCATTCCGTCACCACACGGGGATATCTTTCACTTCGTGGGGATAAAAATTTATATATAATATATAACCGAGGAATCTCAGTTCTTCCGTTCCGCCACCACACGGGGATATCTTCCGCTTCACTGGGATAAAAATTTATATATAATATATAACTGAGGAATCTCGGTTCTTCCGTTCTGCCACCACATGGGGATATCTTCTGCTTCACGGGGATAAAAATTTATATATAATATATAACTGAGGAGACCTCAGTTCTTCCGTTTCGCCACCACACGGGGATTTCTTCTGCTTCGCGGGGATAAAATTTTAAGTATAACCGAATAAATTTTGGTTCTTCCGTTCCGCCACCACACGAGGATATCTTCCACTTCGCGGGGATAAAAATTTATATATAATATATAACCGAGGAATCTCTATTCTTCAGTTCCGCCACCACATGGGGATATCTTCCGCTTCGCAGGGATAAAAATTTATATATAATACATAACCGAGGAATCTCGGTTCTTCCGTTCCGCCACCACACGGGGATATCTTCCGCCTCGCGGGGATAAATATTAAGTATATATGGCTCAAAGACCATCAACATAAAGGAGACGATGCCCTCATATCATTCCTTTTTTGGCTTTCCTCCTGAAGGGGAATGCCTATATCCGCCCCTTCACAAGCAAATGAGGGCTTTAGTACATAATGGGCCATTAAGAAAAATAAACCCTTCTTTCCCTTTCACTTAGGGCCTCCTTCACCACAGACGAGGGGCCCAATAATGGTTATAGGCCCATTCTTCCTTCCTTTTATAGGGGATCCTTTGTCTTCGTCTCTCTTGCTATCTTCATTCCTTTGCCTTTTTGTCTCCCTTTTCTTCGCTTGTTCGTTCCTCCGCCGCCATGGTCCTTCGATTCGATCCCTTTTTTCAGCCCTTCTTCCTTATTCTCAGACCCTCAAAATGCATTCTTCCTTTTTCCAGGAGATAGCGGGCCGTTATCCACACCGCAAGAGGAGTGTCGGTCAGCCGTCAGCTCTGTCTTCCTCTTCATCTTCTCCGATCACCACCACACCTGCTTCAGCTCGTTTTTCTTCTCCTCCTCCTCCTGTAACCCTTGTTTTCTCCCCCTCAGAGGAAACCGGGATAATTATTCCTTCCTCACTTCCTCTGGCATTCACAAACCCTAACTCTCCTACTCTTTCTCCTTCGGCCACCACTGTTCAGAAGTTGCCTTCCCCTTCCCTACAACCTGAGGATGAACCTGAGGAGGATGTACTTTCATGTCAGCCAATGACAGAGGCTGGCTCACCCTTGCCTTCTCTTTTCCCTGAACACTATTCCTCCTCTGAACCCATGGCGGTCGATATCCCCTTCCTGCCAACTTCCCCCTCCCCTCATCGCTTGAAGAGCCCTTCTCCTCCCATAGATATCACCCCCACTCTCCCCATTATAAGCGAGCTTCCCACCTCAGTATCATCCATCCCATCTTCTTCCCTTTCTCCTAGGAGTCTTCGGGATCCTGAACTTAGAGGAAGTGGTTCCTCGCATGGAAGGCCTACGCCATGCTCTGGATTTGGTATGTTTTCTCAATTAGCCTCCTTATCTTTGTCTTATTAACCAATTTCTTTTCTACGACTGGCTGCAGGCCCTGACCAACCATCAAGAGTTGGATCGCTCCCTTCATCAATATCGAGCTCAAGCTCTGGAATGGGAGCGGCAACAAAGGGAAGATTTGGCGAAGGCTCAGAATCAAGAATGACTCATGTTGCAAAAACTGCACCTGTGCCAGGAGCAATTAGCCGAGGCTCACCAACACATTCGAAAGGATGCTGATATCATTGCAGCATTACAGGAACAACAGCGAGTGGGTGTGGGGCCACTCGTTCCCCAGCGGGAAGTCCAACTGCTCCTCTTGATGAGGGGTCTTCCTCTGCTCGAGAATTAATACGTCTTCAAGGGCAGGTAGCAGAGCTCTTCCAGGGGAAGCAACAGGACTCTGACACCATTGCTCGTCTTCAGGTTCAACACCGGCAAGCACATGATAAAATAAGAGACCTCCGCACCAGCTTATGCAAGGAGGTACAAGAAAACTCATCCCTCATAAATTCCAGGGCGCATGCTCACGCCCATATACGCAGGCAAGAGACTTCCCTCCAAAGGCTGAGCACTGAACTTGCCCGAACCAGATCTTATTCTGAAGCAGTGGAGGGAATTTCAGCTTCAATGCGTCAAAATATGGTGGAGATGATGCACCTTGTACAGCAGGACCAAAATTCCCGAGTCGACGATGTTTCCATCCTAGCCGATGCTATTATGGAGGTGTCGCGATGCTATGTTGACGTACATCGAAAGCTTCAAGAACAACAAGAAAAATGCCATAGGCTGCATCGGGATAGGAGCCCTGACCGTCCGAACCACCAGGAGCGACTCATCATTTTGCTGCGTGTTGCTTATCAGGACGGATTTAATGAAGCGGGTCGGCAATATGCTGATCAAGGATTACCTCCTCCAACTTATCCTTCATTCTCTTTAAATTGTGAGGCTGACTTCCGACGTTATCCTCCCGACCGTTTTAAGCTGTAATTCGATATATTATTTTGAAATGGGAGTTTCCTTTCCATTTTCTTTCTCTTTTTCAAGATTTATCAATAGTACCATATTGTACTGGCAAATGACTTATTAATGAAATTTGAAAGGTACTTTGCGTCTAATTAATGCAATCAAGTCAGTAAGTACACCCCTTCGGAGTCTCATAATTCCTCTTCTTCTATTCCCGACTCCTCATACAGTGTGAAAAAGCTTTAAATGAATGGCATTCCTAGGTTGTGGAAGTTCTTTGCCTTGGTCATCTTTCAGATAATATGCGGACCCCGCTACGCGGCGCGTTACTTCATAGGGTCCTTCCCAATTTGGAGCTATCTTTCCAGGGTCTCCAGCGGGATTAACTTTACGCAAAACTCAATCCCCTTCTTGAAATCTTCGAGGCATCACTTTCTTATTAAAGGCTCGCTGCACTCTTTGCTTGTAAAATTCAGCCCGCCTCCGTGCCATCTCCCGCTTTTCCTCCACCAAATCCAATTCAACGCTTCGGATAAGTTGGTTCTGATTTGGTTCGTACGCCTTTATTCGAGCGCTACTTAATAGAACTTCGACCGGAATAACAGCTTCCGTCCCGTACACTAAACTGAAGGGAGTTTCCCCTGTTGCTGTCTTGGGTGTTGTTCGGTAGGCCCACAGGACTCCTGGTAATTCTTCTACCCAATTTCCCCTCTGAGCCCCCAATTTGGTCTTTAATCCTTGAATGAGAATTCTGTTAGTCACTTCCACTTGTCCGTTAGCCTGAGGGTGAGCTACTGAAGTGAAAGCCTGCTGGATGTTGAGACTTTGGCACCACTCTTGGATCTTTTTCTCTTGGAACTGTCGTCCATTGTCACTGACTATTTTACGAGGAATACCGTATCGACAAACAATATTTCTCCATAAAAACTGTATCACAGCATTCTCAGTAATTTTGGCTAGGGGCTCTGCCTCCACCCATTTGGAAAAATAATCTATAGCCACCAACAAAAACTTCTTCTGTAAAGGTTCCACTGGCATCGGACCCACTATATCTATTCCCCATTGATCAAAAGGACATGAAGAGACTACGACTTTCATTAACTCAGTCGTCCGTTCAGAACGGTTGCTATGCTTCTGACAAGCGGTGTAGGCTTGCACTATATGAGCAGCATCTTGTGGAGAGTAGGCCAAAAATATCCTGCTAATAAGGCCTTCCTAGCTAAAGCTCTTCCTCCTAAATGATTGCTGCACCAACCTTCATGAATCTCTCGGAGTACCCATTCCGTATCCTCACTTCCCAAGCATTTCAATAAGGGTCGTCCGAAAGAAGTATTGTATAAGTCTCCATTTAGAAGGGTAAACCATTTTGCTCGGCTCATTAAAATGGATGCCGCTGCTTTTTCTTTAGGGACCTTCCCGTGCTGTAAATAAGCTATGATGTCAATCCTCCAATCAGGAATTAGGCTTGATTCGGGTGCATCTTCCTCCATGTTGCATATTGCTAAGGAAGTATGGATTTCCGCATGGATCATTTCCAGGGACTTCACTCCTTCCATAGCACTAGCCATCCGAGCCAATTCATCTACCTTCCCGTAATTCTCCTGCGGGATTTGCTTTAAGAGGACTTGACGGAATTGAGCTTTTTCTTTTTCAAAAGCCTTCAAGTACCTATGCATCCTTTCCTCCCGAACCGCGAAAGAACCTTGAAGTTGTGATATTACCAACTGGGAATCCGAATGGATTACAATTGAAGAAGCCCCTACCGCTTTAGCAGCCTGCAATCCCACTAGAATGACTTCATATTCCGCTTCATTATTGGATGCCCGATATCCCAGGCGAATGGCTAGGCGAGTTTCTTCACTATCAGGGGAAATTAATAGAACACCGACGCCGCTGCCTGTAGATCCTGAAGAACCGTCTACGAATATATTCCATGCATCTGATCCCTCATCTTTCGCTGCCGAACCATCTTCCGAGCCGCAAGGTACCTCTGCCAGAAAATCAGCTAGCGCTTGGGCCTTGATAACCGTTCAGGGTTGGTAGTGAATATCATACTCGATTAGTTCTACCACCCATTTGGCCAATCTTCCGGAGAAATTGGGCTTAGTGATGACCTTGCCCAATTCGCTGTGAGTTAGAACGGTGATGGGATGGGCCAAAAAGTACGACCTCAATTTGCGAGCAGTTAACACTAGGATATATGCCAGCTTCTCTAACTCTGTATAACGGAATTCAGCCCCCTTCAGGATGTGGCTGGTATAATAAATAGGATGCTGGTGAGAGCCTTCTTGTTTCAATAAAACCGAACTAATAGCTCCCTCCGAGACTGCCAAATACATCCATAATGGTTCTCTAGATATTGGTTTGGCTAGCAGTGGGAGTCCATCCAAATATTTCTTCAACTCCTGGAAAGCCTGTTCGCATTGATCATTCCACCGAAATTTAGTAGCTTTACGCAAGATCTTGAAGAAAGGCAGCCCTTTGTCCGCCGATCTGGCTATGAATCGGGATAAAGAAACAATCCTGCTCACCAACTTTTGGGTTTCTCGCAAATTAGCGGGTGATTTCATGTTGCATAACGCCTGTACCTTCTCAGGGTTGGCTTGCAACCCCTTCTCAGTCACTATGTACCCCAAGAACTTTGCCCGTTTCAGTTACGTATTACTAAACCCAGCGGTGGGATCGGGCCGATTGTGTTCAGACATAATCGTAAAATTGTTTGCAATATTCATAATAGATCCCGAGTGATCTTCGATTTGACTAATATATCATCCACATAGACTTTCACATTTTTCCCTTTTTGCTCCACAAAGATCTTGTCCATGAGGCACTGATAGGTTTCCCCTGCATCTTTAATCCGAACGGCATTACCACATAAGCGTATAACCCTCCTGCAGTCACAAAGCTAACCCTCTTTTGATCTTCTTTGGCCAAAGGTATTTGATGATATCCTTGATATGCATCCATTAGGGACACCACTTCATATCCCATAGTAGAATCTACCAATTGATCAATATGAGGCAAGGGGTAGCAGTCTTTAGGGCACGCTTTATTTAAATCATGAAAATTGATACACATCCTCCACTGCCCTGCGGGCTTAGGGACCAAGACTACATTAGAAACCCACTCGGGAAACTGGATTTCCTTTACATGACCTGCTTTTAGCAATTTTTTCACTTCTTCGGCTATGACCTTGTCCTTTTTCGGTCCAAAATGTCGCCTCTTCTGTTGGACGGGTCGGGCTCCTTTAGTGATATTGAGATGGTGTTCAGCCACTCGAGGGTTGATCCCCGTGAGATCATGCACATCTCTCGCAAAGATGTCTTCATTCTCCTTCAGGCAAGCCACCAGCTCTTCCTTGGTTTCCAGCTGTTGTGCTATCCGTGTGGCCTTTCCTGGGGTGATTTCCACCAGTTCTCCTTCCTTTACTTTGCCAGCCTTGGGTGGGGATTCCTCCAGGACACAAACATCCAAAATGATGATAGCTTTGCCTTTGAGGTCATCGGTTCGGGCTTTCTTTTGATCATCCCAAACCATTTGTACATAGCAGCTCCTGGAGGCCTTTTGTTCTCCATGAACTTCTCTCACCAATTGTCCCACTGGAAATTTCAACTTTTGGTGATACGGAGAAGCTACCGCCTGAAAAAGGGTAAGGAAAGGGTGCCCAAGAATAGCATTATAAGTGGACGGAGCGTCCACAATAAGGAAAGGGATTATACTGGTTTTTTGGCTGGGTTTTACACCCAGAGTTAGGGGCAATGAAATCTGCCCTGTAGGGTGGACCACATGCCCTGCGAATCCGAAGAGGGGGGGTGGCCACATCTTCTAACTGAGCATTTCCCAGCTGCATCTGTCCGAAAGCTTCCTGAAAGAGGATATTGACGGAGCTTCCCGAGTCGACCAGTACCCTGGCCACCTCATAATTGGCCAGGGATATACGAATAACTAAGGCATCCGTGTGTGGCAGCAGGACACCTTGTAAATCTTCTGGCCCGAATGAAACGGGCGGTGCAACTTGAATAGTTCGGTCGGTGACGATGGCCAAACTCTCCATGAGACGGGCGTATGACTTCCTCGCCCAGTTAGAGTCCCTGTCGATAGGTCCTCCAGCTATAACATGGATAACCCCCCGTGTGGGAGTTTTATCTAGATTGGATGAAGGGCCCTCACCAGATGGGCCTCCCTGAGAGACAACCTCCTGGGATGGCATTTGGGGGAAAGTGACTTGAGGTTGTTGATTATATAGCCCTGAACGGGTTACATTGGGTCAGGGACCTCGCCGTGCCGGTCCTCCTGCCTGGAACTGCATTTGCGGATATGCAGTGTGGAGGCGATCCAATTCCTCGTGTAACTTAAAACATCGGCCACTAGTGTGGCCATATTCCGTATGATATTGGCAGAAGAATGGGGCGGGGGGGGGGGGGGGTTACGTGGGATCCCCCTGTACCCTAAGGGTCATTGTAGCAGACCCTGTTGGTCATAGAATTCCATCTCCCGTTCCTTCCAAGTCCTCGCAGGAGGAAGCGCCACAGCGGCCATGATTTGTAACGGCGGTACGGGGCGAACACCCTACGGCATGGGACGAGGCCTCGGAGCCTCCTGTCGAAAAGGTCGCACATATTCCCGCCGAGGAGGCGCTTGAGGAGCAGCGGGATGAATTCTTTCAGTTGGGACTGTTGCGGCTGCCCGTTCAGCTCTCCGCACCTTTAATCCTTCTTCTTCGTGGATAAATTGCTCCGCACGCCTTAGTAGCTCCTCATAACTGTCTGCAGGTTGTCGTAACAAGGAATTGAGGAAGGGGCCTTCTTTCAGCCCGTGCTGAATAGCGCCTCTGAAAGATTCGGATCTGGCTGAGGGGATTCCCCTAGCCGCAGAAGTGAATCGGTGGAGATACCCTCTAAGGGATTCTGAAGGTCCCTGGGTGATATGCATTAATATAGAGGCGTCATGTTTATACGCCTTGCAGCTGACAAACTCCCGACTGAACATTCCCCAGAAATCAGCGAAACAAGTGATGGATCCTGGGGGTAGAGTATTAAACCACTTTTGTGCCAAGCCGGTTAAGGTGGTCCGGAAAACTCGACATTTGAGAGCATCGGTATAACAGTGGAGCGAGGCCGCTCCGTCAAATTGAGATATGTGCTCTTCGGGATCCGTCGAACCATCATACTTATCGATTTGAGGATTCCGGAAGTAGGACGGAGGGACTTTAGAGAGAATGTCCATTGTAAAGGGACTGGGCTCGTATACTTCCTGAGGTCTGGTTGATTGACTTTCGCCCTGTTCTTCTCTGCGCGTTTGGGTGAAGGGCATAGTGTTTTGAGGTGTTCTTCCCCTAAGTCCTCCTCCAGGCAATATTTCCACATTGACGGCTGTACGAGATGGGGGAGGCATTTCTGGGGGTGGGCCTCGGGAAGAAGGTTCACCGGAATGCGGATTCAGATATCCGATCCTTCTCCTTTCCCTAGCGAGGGCTTCTGTAATAGCGTCATTCATCAGGGCCTTCAGCTGTGATGGTAGAAGGATGATGGGGCGCTCCTCCACTGCAGAGGTAGCGGGTTGTTGTACCTCTTTAGGTTGCATCTCGACGTCCAGCTCAATGTTTCCCAGAGACGGCGCCAATTGATGCGACGAGGAAAATCTGTTCACTCCTTTTCAATGCAGTGAAGCACTGAGGGAGATCTCAAAAGGATCTCACAGGCCGCAATCAATAGAGAATAAGAAGATGAAGTAGATGAAACACAAAAACCGACACCATGAATCGAAACTCAGACACAAGATGTAATGTGGTTCGGAATATGGATTCCTACTCCACGGAGGTGAGCTTTCTCACCGGGGGCAGTGCCTAAGCACTTTCACTATAAAGGTCCTCCTTTATGGAAAAGAAGTTTCCGGAGGTGGAGGAGAAGAACCTCTTACAATGATATCATCAGACGAGAAAAAAATACAAGAGATGTAACAACAACAGATCACTGCCCTTCTTCTCTGGCGAGGTGGTTGTCCCTTTTCTTCTCCTCTTGCATCTTCTTCTCTCTTGCTGGGTTGGAATAATTGCGGGATCTCCTTTCCTCTTCCTTGCTTCCTCCCTTTATCTTCCTTTTTTCCTCCATCGTACCGTCGTGGGCTGGTTCCATCGTACACATGGCCACCACCTCCACCTGGAGAATAATTCTGTTACAGATATGAGGAACGAAGGCTCCTCGGAATATTGTGTGGGGGCCTCCTAAGCCTTTGCATAACGCCTCTTCATCTACTTTTCAGGTAACTAGGTTAGACTGTCTCCCTCAACCCTCCACTTTAGGTGAAGCTAGCTTAGGTCTATGGCCCATGGGTGACCTAGCCTTAGGGCTCCTCATCAACCCGAACCAATTCCTCTTTTTCCCGCGCCAAACTTCCTTCGGATCGATCAGGTTAAATCGACCCTTTATCAATCCCATCTGCTTCTAGAATTATCTAGCTGAACCAATTCCTTTTCCGCCCTTAGCGAAGTGCCTTCCGTCTCTTCTTTGTCGTGCCAATTGCTTCTGCTAACTCTCCCGTGCCAATTGCTTCTGCTACCTCTCCCGTGCCAATTGCTTCTGCTAACTCTCTCGTGTCAATTTCTTCTGCTAACTCTCCCGTGCCAATTGCTTCTGCTATTCGCGTCCGAACCATTCTTCCTTTTCTCCCATCGCTGAGCCGAATATTTTGGATCAGATCATGGGTTACATGCTAACCCTTCTATCTGGACTTATATAGAAAAGGTACCAGTAGTATCAGACATTAAATTGACATGTGTGTATATTTATATACTCAAGACACATGTAAGATGTTAGGAAAATGAGTTAGTTTCAAGGTATATATATGTTGCATCTAGATGAACTCAAACTCATAATATACCATGGATGAATCAAGAGGAAAGCTAATGTACAAGTCATGTACATCTAGCCTATAGACCATGGTTCAAAATAAGGTTTTAAAATATTTTCAAAATCATTTTAAAAAAACCTTGATGAAGTCTATCTTTTGATAGCAATCACCATTGATGAAGTTGATACAAGTTAGGTCAAAAACAATGAAGTTATCAATTGTTTTGATCTTTGTATCAATATCTCAATTTAATGGGTATTTTATCACAAAACTATTTTTCACCATTTTATTTAGCATAAGTAATATGCTCATAAATTTTCATGATTTTTTGATTTTTCTAGAATTACTTATGCATTTCTGAATTTCGCTAAAATTCAATTGATTTTAAAACTTACAGAAATCAGTCGACTGCCGCTATGGGGAGTCGACTAATTTCTGATTTCTGCCCTAACGTCTCCTAACCCTAGGATATGCTTTGGAAAGCATAGGAAGGGTGAAACATTATAGAAAATGATTATCAGATTTGTTTAGGGTGGAGTGTAGAATTCTAAGGGAGGTTAAAGTTCAAGTTTGAACTTTTATCTTTATTTTCGATGGTTTAAGTTTCCTATAGGCTTTGGAACTCTCCAAGGATATTTTTGGTACAATGGTCAAGGGGGAGGTTATCCATCAAGGGATGATGGATGAGTATTTCTCAAAGGAGGAGACATGAAGGGTTTGGAAACCCTCATTGTGCTCACCAAAAGAGGAAAATTGGAGAAATGAGGATTGCCTCTCATTTAGTGATATGGAACTTATCACTATGAATAGTGAAGGAATCCTAGATGTTTTTGGACCAAGGAGGAGAATATAAGATCTCATTGGGATATGAGACATGGATACCCTTGGTAGTTATTTTTATGTATGCCAAAGGGGGAGATGTGAGGTTTAAATTAGGTAATGTTGGGTTTCTCCAGCACCGATGTGGGTGTGTGTTTGAACACGTTTCATAAACATGCACACAGCGGAAGCAAAAATAAGTAATAAAATAATTTATTAGAATACACACACCACATTCATGCAGGATACAACAAGTGTAGACATAATCGCCATTTCAAATTTTGAAATAATAGAAAACTACTCTAGGTATACCTGACGAATTATGTGAAGCGGAAATGACATCAACCTTAGCGACCCTCAAAGTTTCGCCATTATCCATATCCACGCCGAGTATCGTCGGGAAAGATTCAACAAGCTACGAGCCACGTCTTCACAAGAGTTACTAGCCTCGCATCGAAGACGTTGTGATCCGAGAGATGATCACAATTCGAATCCAAAAATGAGTTTCGTAAACTCGCTTCTCGAAAGCAATTTTTGTCAACCAATCCTCCATCAAAGAGGATTGCTGGAGATCAAATCCTTGGCAAGGAGGTCACTGTCGGAGTTCCAAACATCGACTAAATGACACTCTCATCGCAAAGGACACAAGTTGTCCAAGAGGGCAGCTTGGTGGAGGAGGTGGTTAGGCAAACAAGTGATTGGCTGCTCCTTGGTTGTCGGCGGCCAAGGGAGGTTGGTTGGCGGCTGAGGATGGTCGGAGGACTGCCGATGATTGGTGGTTGGTCAGCCGCAAGGAGGAGGTGGTGGCACCAAAGGGTTAGGCGGCACCAATGGTTGGGCGCCTAGGAGGTGGTGGAAAGAAACAACTAAGGTTTCAAAAACCTAAGTCGATCGAACCAACCAACACGGGTTATCTCTCAACCCTGTTATTTATAGAGAATGTATCTCTTATCCAATAAGAGACTTTTCCTCAAGCCATTTTCTCAAGACCTTATCTCTAAAGCATTTTCTTGAAAAACCTTTTCTCAAAGGGTTATTGATTCACAACCAAAATCCGTTAACCCGCTCCATTAACTTAAGTTAAAATAAACCAAACTATGTTGGTCTATTTTAAGTTAAAATTAACCGAACCAATTTTGGTTCATTCGTTTAAAACAAACCAAACCACTTTGGTTTATTTCCACCATTGGATTAGAACCAAACCGATTTGGTTCATCTATCATGTCTTCATAAGACTCGGCCAATCCATACTTCCGATGCGACAGAAATAATTTCATACTCGCTCCATGTTTGGTCCAACCAAACCAAGTCTCTCTCAATCTAAGAATCTCTTCTCAAACTCATTTTAAATCTTTCAGATAACACTGGTAGTGTGTGTGACCAAATAGGTTCCCAGTTTATGTTGGTCGTCTATAATTAACCATTAATTATAGAACGATTATGAGTGGCACCTAGTAGTACATCATGATCTCCAAATAACCAGAAAATCAATGGTTGTCCCCAGAACAACTTCTGAAACCTTTCAGCAGCTACAGTGAATCATGCCCCGTTCTCTTCACTCATCTTATAGCCACTTGGTTCAGGACATGGTCTATTATATCAGCCCTCACTAGAATGACCATGTCACACCTAGCTCAAGTATTACTTCCTCGTCCTACGGATTCTAGTTACTGCACATGTATCCAAGAGTACAAAACTCCAAATGTGTAATTCTTTGGCCAAAGACTTTAGTAACAATCCGATGAGAGGCCAAAGGGTATACATCTCCTCGCAAGGAGTGGTGAATCCTCTGTAGGCTATTCAAACACCTTCGGCCACTTCGACTTATACCCAATCATCCAGGGTCCACATCTCCTCGGAGATGCTTGCTTAAGATGTCAAAGCATAAATCTTTATGACCAAGATTACTTGAATACCGCAAGTCGAAGGAACATCGCACTTAAGTTGCAGTAAGAACTTCATTAACATATCCATATATTCAGAGAACCATATGAAGTCTTACAACTAGTCACTCCAATGAACTAGTTACCATAACTACCATCCACAGTTAACTTCGCACATCCCAATATGTCCAACTAGTGAGAAATAGATGTTTGGATAAACCAAAGTGTATAACTCATACTAGTCTCAATAAAATTGATTGTGTCTGAATACATCAATTCATCGACTAGGGATAATTCCAATACATGAGATACTCACTAGTTGTGATCGAATCACAAATTCTCTCATGCTGTGAATCGTATTGCGGATATTCATTAAATGAGTTTGAGATCCAATCAAATACATGAAAGCATGTACACTCAAATTGGGAATCTTCATTTATCAAATAAATGGTAGAACCATAAGGCGATTTGCCTTGGGACATCTCTCATATATAACTAACAAACTCCCACTTGGCCTAATGTCAATCGCCACGATATCCAATACCATAAGCTCTAACATGACCCTCAAACTTTCTTTTAGCTAAGGCCTTAGTTCAAGGGTCCGCTAAGTTCCTCTGAGTGGGAATCTTCTCGATTTGTATTTCCTTCATACTTATGACCTCTTTGATCAAATGATAGCGATGAAGCACATGTTTGGATCGTTGATGAGACCTTGGTTCTTTTGCCTGTGCAATCACTCCATTGTTGTCGTAGTAGACCAGTATTGCTTCAACAATGGTTTGAACCACACAAAGTTCATGTTGGTGTGATCCGTCAGGGGAAACTTCGCTTCCCACTTTAACTTGGTCGCTTGTTCATGGTGATCCCATCAATGTCCCTGGATTAAAGAATTTAATCCTAGACAAAAAGGAACACCCAAGCAACCTTGTCATCGTCATGCTATTCGTTTAGAGTGGTCACTTGAACAAACTTATTGTTCAAGCGACCTACCTCTATTCTACGAGTAGCCGCAGAATAGACGATGTACAGATCGCTGGCTTTTGTGTTTATGTTCGGGATCCAAGTATTATTTAGCCACATACATAAAGTAAACATCCACATAAAACATTCATATAATTGAAAAGCAATTATAAACATAATACAAATGAAGACTAATCAAAATAAACAAGATTATACCTCTTGTTATACCTCTTGATCTTCTATTGTATGTCCTTCCCCATTTTGGACGTCGTGTGGGCGATAATATTCCAAAAGTCGAAGCCTCCTAGATCACCAATCTTCCTTTCCTTGTTCACTCCGAAAAAAGGAAGATCATCAAACAAAACTCTTCTTCCTATCTAGAACTGGCCACGAAGTCAATAGACTCGATGTTGCCGCCGGCCAAGGAAGAGAACATGGAGTATAGGAACCGGCCAAAGGAGAATCAATGAGGGCATGGGCGCCGACCAACACTTGGAGAAGAGAAAAGAAAGCAATCCTTCTCCTTGTTGCCTCCCAAACCCTAAACCTAGCTCTCCTAATTTCCGGCCGAGGATGAAGGGAAGAAGAATAGGTTGAGCTCCGGGCAAGGTAGAGGGAAGAAGGATAGAAGCCAGCCAAACCTTGTAAGAAGAAGAAAAAGCCTTCTCCTCATTGTTGCCGCCCACAACCAACACCCAAACCCTAACCCTAGCCGCCCACTCCTAATCCTAATCTAATTAGGATTGCTTGCCGCCCAAAGGAAGCAAACCCTAACCCTCATCCATCTTGTTGTTGCTCAAGCCATAAGCCCATTTATATAGAGTTTAGGCTTAAGACTTTTTTTAATCTCCACCATTGGTTCTAGGGATTTAATCTCAACCGTTGGATCTAGAGATTTAATCTCTACAGTTGTATCTAGAGTTTTGTTTCTATCCATTAGATCTAAGCTTCATGAGGTATTAATAGGAGACAATAGGGACCATCAGGAGGAGTTGGATCTTGGCCACCCATGGATCAAGTTCATATAAAGCTTGATCCATTAATGATAATCCAATCCACTAAAGGATTATCATTGATCTACCTCACCAACCCCCATAAGTTAATATGGGCTCCATATAATATTTGTACATTTTCTCTCCGTGTTTAAGATATCGAATGTCTATCGATTAATTAATTTACTTACCATTGATTAATCAACATCTAACTCCATGAGTAGTACCACTCAACCTTTTCATCAAGCCAGACCAAGTCCACCTGCAGGGTTTACATGATGAACCTTATGAGCTCCTCAAGGGGACATCATCATCCAAATATATAGGACATGGTTTTCTCCTATAATCAACGGCACACCATATAAATAATATCATCTCCCAACTTACCGAGCCTATCGATTTAATCTATAAATCTCACCCATTGGTAAATCAAAGAGATGAATTCTAAGTATATGTGCCCGTTATTATATCGAGATTAAGAGTATGTACAATATAATATCTGAGGTCTGATTCGATTATGTAGTCAGCAATAAATCGAATCACCTCTAAGTCAATCATGCTCAATACACACAAAGTGCACTAGTGTGATTCTATGATCAAGACAAACCAATCCCAAATCACACTACAACCATTACAATTGTTTGTCCAAAGCCATCTCGGTTGTAAGCCTTTACTTATACTTTAAACGGAACCGATAACATGATCTCCCGTGTGACACCACACACCATGTTTTCTACAATGTAATATATTAGACAATATGCATAGCCATAAAAATATGTAAACAATGATCATGTGATTCTTATTTCAAAATAAAGATGTTCATACAAAAGGTAGACTTTTAAGTATACATCCCAACAATCTCCCACTTATACTAAAAGACTATACTGTCCTCAAACTACCATACATCTGATCCCCATTCCCTCCACATGTCTATCAAAAGCTCTCGTCGGAAGGGCCTTAGTGAAAGGATCTGCTAGGTTATCCTCCGATGCAATCTTGGCCACAGTAACTTCTCCTCTCTTTACGATTTCTCGTATCAGGTTGTACTTGTGCTCTATGTGTTTACTAGCCTTATGGGCTAGTGGTTCCTTCGAGTTTGCAACTGCACCACTATTATCACAATAAATTGTAATAGTTCTGGGCAAACCAGGAATAACATCCAAGTCCATCAAAAAGTTCCTGAGCCATACAGCTTCTTTGGCTGCCTCAGAGGCTGCCACATACTCAGCTTCCATTGTGGAGTTCGCCACGCATTTCTTCTTGACACTCCTCCATACAATGGCTCCACCTCCCAAAGTAAACACAAAACCTGAGGTAGACTTACTGTTATCCCTATCATATTGGAAGTTAGAATCCGTGTAACCCATAGGGAGTAATTGGTATGCATGGTAAACCAGCATATAATCCCTAGTCCTTCTCAGGTACTTCAATATATGCTTTACCGCAGTCCAATGTCTCTATCCTTGATTACTCTAATATCTGCTGACCATGCCCATGGCAAAGCAGATATCTGGTCTCGTACATAGCAACACATACATGAGGTTTCCTACTTCCGAAGCATAAGGAACCGCCTTCATCTCCTCTATCTCCTCAGATGTTCTAGGATATATCTCCTTAGATAAAGGAACTCCATGCCTGAAAGGTTGAAAACCCTTCTTGGAGTTTTGCATGCTAAAACGATCCATAATCGTATCTATGTATGAAGCTTGGGATAAGCACAACATCCTTTTCTTGCGATCCCTTATAACCTTGATCCCAAGGATGTGTCCTACTTCTCCCAAGTCCTTCATATCAAACTGTTTGTACAACCATACCCTTACATCCGATAACACCTTGATATTGTTGCCAATCAACAAAATGTCATCTATGTTTAGTACAAGAAATACCACTACGTTTCTGTCACATCTCTTGTATACACAAGACTCATCCGAACTCTGAAGATATCCATAAGACTGGATTACCTCATCAAATCGGATGTTCCAAGACCTCGAAGCTTGCTTCAATCCATAAATGGACCGATTAAGCTTACATACAAGATGCTCTTTGCCCTTTGCAATGAATCCCTCTAGTTGCTTCATATAGATGTCTTCCTCAAGACTTCCATTCAGGAAAGTTGTCTTGACATCCATCTGCCACACCTCATAATCCATATGAGCGGCTATGCATAAGAGAATCCAGATAGATTTAAGCATGGCTACCGGCGAAAAGGTCTCCTCATAATCGATACCCTCTTTCTGAGTATACCCCTTCGCAACAAGACTCTCTTTGAAGGTCTCAACCTTCCCATCTATTCCTCTCTTTCTCTTGTATATCCACTTGCATCCAATGGTTTTTACACCATCGGGTGGTTCTACCAGCTCCCTGACTTGATTTGAATCCATAGATTCAATCTCAGCATTCATTGCACTTTGCCAAGATACTGCATCTTTATCTTGGATTGCCTTGTCATATGTCTAGGGATCAGGTTCATGTTCGCCAGGGACCAAATCAGAAGATTCTCCCAAGAACATGAATCTATCAGCCTTTCTCACAACCCTCCCACTACGACGAGGTATCTCTTGTGTATCCTCTGTGAGACACGGTACAATGACTTGTGGTATATCCTCTTGTATCGGTGGTACTGAAGAAGTGACTTCCCCTTTTAATTTCTCCAGAACAATTTTACTCTTGGGCTTGTGACTCATCACATAGTCTTCCTCTAGAAATCTTGCGTTCGTGCTAACAATCACCCTCTGATCTCTAGGACTATAAAACAAACCACCCTTCTTTCCTCTAGGATAGCCAACGAACATGCATACTTCTGTACAAGGTTCCAACTTACCAGCATTTGCCTTCAGCACATGTGCTGGACTCCCCCATATCCCAATATGTCTTAGACTAGGCTTTCGCCTAGTCCACAATTCTGTGGGAGTAGAAGGCACTGATTTAGATGGAACCAAGTTTAGAACGTACACCGCCGTATCTAGAGCATATCCCCGGAACGAATCTGGAAACTCGGAATAACTCATCATCGATCTAACCATCTCCATAAAGTCCTATTCCTTCGCTCTGCTACACCATTCTGCTGGGGTGTGCAAGGTGCAGACAATTGGGATTGAATCCCAACCTCTGATAAGTAATTCCTAAACTCTCCTAAGAGGTACTCGCCACCACGATCAGATCATAGTGCCTTGATACTTTTACTTTGATGTTTCTTCACATCATCCTTGAATTCTTTGAACTTATCAAAGCATTCAGACTTGCGGCGCATCAGGTAAATGTATCCATATCTTGAATAATCGTCTATAAAAGAGACGAAATACTCAAAACCACCTCTATCCTGGATAGACATAGGACCACACAAATCAGAATGAACCAACTCCAACACATCTTTAGATTTATACCCCTTGCCCTTAAAAGGTCTCTTGGTCATTTTACCCTCCAAGCAAGATTCACAGTTTGGGAAATCCTCCACCACTAATGAACCCAAAGGTCCATCAGCTATCAACCTTTGAATTCTACTTAGGTTAATATGACCAAGCCTAAGATGTCAAAGATATGTTTGGTTCATCTTTGAAGGTTCTTTTCTCTTATTGGAATTAGAAGATGAGTTATTAACTTCAATTTGCATAGTGGGAGGTTTTGGTTCAAGTGTATACAAATTTTCTATCAATGTACCAGAACAGATAATCTCCCTATTCCTTTTTATAACAACTCTGTCATTAAAAGAAATAGAGTATCCATTCACAAACAATTTAGAAACCAAAATTAAATTCTTTCTAAATAAAGGTACATAAAGGCAATTATTAAGAACCAAAACTTTATTTTTTCCAAAAGATAAATAAACATCTCGCACTGCAATAGCCGCCACCTTCGTGGCATTGCCCAAGTAAACGGTAATCACTCTCTTAGCTAGTCGTCGGGTTTCCTGGAACCCTTGCAAAGTATTGCAGACATGATCAGTGGCTCCCGTATCTACACACCAGGTGCCGGTAGATAACACCGCTAAACATGTTTCAACGACTAGACCAAAGGATATACCTTTGTTCTGCTTTCGGTTGGGACAGTCTTTCTTCCAATGTCCAGTCTACTTGCAAGTAAAGTACTTGCCTTTCATCTTCTTCACTCCTCCCTGAGATCCTCCCACTCGCTTTGCTCCACCTTATTTCTTCTTCTTCTTACCATTCGGCTTAGAAGTAGAAACCTTCTGAGCAACCATGGCCTGAGCCTGAGCAAGCCTTTCTATCGACTGGAGAATGATATCAACCTGGGTTTCCCCATCGATCTTAGCTCCAAGGACTTGCAGCTCATTCGCAGGCTTTGGAGGACACTCTTCGAAGAGTACATATTTGTACTCCTCAGCAGTTAAGACAATGTCAAGATTCCTTTTTCCAATCAACATAATTATGTATAGTAAGTTTATTTTCCTTTAGTATTATAGCAAGTGGACTGAAAGTCATTTTTGAAAACTCTAAGAATCACATAGATCATTACTTTAGATTTTAAAAAATTATTGATTCCTCAAACAATAAAATTTTAAAATCAACCAACACCTCAAAACACCGAGAATATCGTATGCCACGATAGTGTGGACGTATACGAATTCTACATTTGTAAGAGGAGGTTTTACCCATTAATTTTACTATCTTGTCAACCTAACTTTATGACAAATAAAATTAATAGTTGGTTTCTCTTCTGCCCTACAAATAAAAGCAGTGACTCCGATGGGGAGGATACTTATATTTGTATCTAAGTGTTCACCATTACTTGGTTCCAAGGTAATTATCTCGGGTTATGTGCCTTTCGATGGGGAAGTACACACGCTCCTTAATAATTCCCTATAACCATATTTTACCTTGTGATCCGCAAACAAACTCATCCGATGGGGAGGAAGGCACTCAGAGTCGACGCGCAAGTTTGTTTGCATCACTTGTCAAATCGTAATGGAGGTCGTGGGAATTTATAAAAATATCCCTCTCCCACTTAGTAATTTGTAATTGAGGAATTTTCTAGCCTACGACATGCATATCAAACAATAAACAATAAATATGAAAAATAAAAATTTTCCAACTATTATGGCTTTTGTCATCAATATGTCTCCCGTCATTTTGCCTTCTCGTCCGCTCCTCCTACGCCATGTACGAGCCATCCGGAGATCCGAGCCGAGACTAAAATCTATTTTAATTTACATCCATCGATCCTATACTCCACGAGGGAGTGTACATGAAATCTAGATCGAAAGTAAACTAAAATAAAAAGAGTGGCTAAACAATGTCGTATCTAACTTAAAAAAAATTAAATACTAGCCTCGTCAACCTCGAGGATTCAACAAAATAAACATTTACACACATACAATCACATACACACATATGGCCATAATAGTCGGATCTTATGCCTGCAACCAAAGAGTTAACCTACGCATATCCTACTATTATCCGACACATATAATATATGAAAAGTGCATAAAAATTAACCGAATCCTAAACACACAAAACCCGAAACATTTGCTCTGATACCAATTGTTGGTGTGATCCGTGAGGGGAAACTTCGCTTCCCACTTCAACTCGGTCGCTTGTTCATGGTGATCCCATCAATGTCCCCGGATTAAAAAATTTAATACTAGACAAAAGGGAACACCCAAGCAACCTTGTCATTGTCATGCTATTCGTTTAGAGTGGTCACTTGAACAAACTTGTTGTTCAAGAGACCTACCTCTATTCTACGAGTAGCCGCGGAATAGACGATGTACAGATCGCCGACTTTTGTATTTATGTTCGGGATCCAAGTATTATTTAGCCACATACATAAAGTAAACATCCACCTAAAACATGCATATAATTGAAAAGAAATTATAAACATAATACAAAGGAAGACTAATCAAAATAAACAAGATTATACCTCATGTTATACCTCTTGATCTTCTATTGTATGTCCTTCCTCCTTTTGGACGTCGTGTGGGCGACGATCTTCCAAAAGTTAAAGCCTCCTAGATCACAAATCTTCCTTTCCTTGTTCACTCCGAACAAAGGAAGATCATCAAACAAAACTCTTCTTCCTATCTAGAACCGGCCACCAAGTCAATAGACTCGATGTTGTCGCCGGCCAAGGAAGAGAACATGGAGTATAGGAACCGGCCAAAGGAGAATCAATGAGGGCATGGGCGCCGGCCAACACTTGGAGAAGATAAAAGAAAGCAATCATTCTCCTTGTTGCCGCCCAAACCCTAAACCTAGCTCTCCTAATTTCCAGCCAAGGATGAAGGGAAGAAGAATAGGTTGATCTCCGGGCAAGGTAGAGGGAAGAAGGATATAAGCCAGCCAACCCTTGTAAGAAGAAGAAAAATCCTTCTCCTCATTGTTGCCGCCCACAACCAACTCCCAAACCCTAACCCTAGCCGCCCACTCCTAATCCTAATCTAATTAGGATTGCTTGCCGCCCAAAGGAAGCAAACCCTAACCCTCACCCATCTTGTTGCCACCCAAGCCATAAGCCCCTTTATATAGAGTTTAGGCTTAATCCTTGTTTTAATCTACACCATTGGTTCTAAGGATTTAATCTCAACCGTCGGATCTAGAGATTTAATCTCAACCGTCGGATCTAGAGATTTAATCTCTACCGTTGGATCTAGAGTTTTGTTTCTATCCATTGGATCTAAGCTTCATGAGGTATTAATAGGCTACAATAGGGACCATGAGGAGGGGTTGGATCTTGGCCACCCATGGATCAAGCCCACATAAAGTCCGATCCTTTAATGATAATCCAATCCACTAAAGGATTATCATTGATCTACCTCACCAACCCCCATAATTTAATATGGGCACCATATATTATTTGTAGATTTTCTCTCAGTGTTTATGATCTCGAATGTCCGTCGACTAATTAATTTACTAACTATTGATTAATCAACATCTAACTCCATGAGTAGTACCACTCAACCTTTTCATCATGTCGGACCAAGTCCACCTGCAGGGTTTACATGATGAACCTTATGAGCTCCTCAAGGGGATATCATCATCCTAATATATAGGACACGGTTTCCTCCTATAATCAACGACACACCATATAAATAATATCCTCTCCCAACTTACCAAGCCTATCGATTTAATCTATAAATCTCGCCCATTGGTAAATCAAAGAGATGAATACTAAGTATATGTGCCCGTTATTATATCGGGATTAAGAGTATGTACAATATAATATCTGAGGTCTGATTCGATTATGTAGTCAACAATAAATCGAATCACCTCTAAGTCGGTCCTGCTCAATACACACAAAGTGCACTAGTGTGATTCTATGATCAAGACAAGCCAATCCCAAATCACACTACAACCATTCCAATGGTTTGTCGAAAGTCATCTCGGTTGTGAGGCTTTACTTATACTTTACTAGGAACCGATAACATGATCTCCCGTGTGACACCACACACCGTGTTATCTACAATGTAATGTATTAGAAAATATGCATAGCCATAATAATATGAAAACAATGATCATGTGATTCTTATTTCAAAATAAAGATGTTGATACAAAAGGTAGACTTTTCAGTATACATCCTAACAGTTCAGAGACGAACTTATTGATCCAAACCACTTCTTTTGCTGCTTTCGAAGCTGCATTCTGTTCTACCTCAGTGGTAGAATCTGCCACAACATCTTTCTTGGAACTTTCCTAGCTTATTGCATTTCAATTTAAGATGAATATGTACCCAGACTAAGACCTAGAATTATCCTTGTCTGTTAGGAAGCTATCATCCATATACCCGCGTATTACCATATCACCCTCTCTATAAATTAGAAACACATCCTTAGTTCTTCTTAAGTACTTAAGGATTGTCTTAACTGTTGCCCAATGATCCATTCCTGGATAAGACTGGTATCTGCTCGTGACACTCAGAGCAAAGGATACATCGGGCCTTGTACATAACATAGTATACATGAATGATCCTATTGCAGATACATAGGGGATCTTACTCATGCATATCCTCTCGTCTTCTTTGCGCGGACACATAGACTTCGAAAGGTGTATCCCATGCCTGATGTGCGTGGACACATGCTAAACCTCTTTAGCACTCGGTCTATATATGTAGACTGCGAAAGACTAAGCAACTGTTTCAATCTATCTCTATAGAT
Source organism: Wurfbainia villosa (assembly GCA_025175895.1). NCBI lineage: Eukaryota > Viridiplantae > Streptophyta > Magnoliopsida > Zingiberales > Zingiberaceae > Wurfbainia > Wurfbainia villosa. The sequence continues at coordinate 55,130,377 of CM046002.1, forward strand.
CTTAATATCGAGGATGTAGGTTTCTTCTCCCAGGTCTTTCATGGAGAATGTTTTGGATAACCAAATTTTAACTGACTATAAAATAGATATATTATTTCCTATAAGTAATATTTCATCGACATACAACACTAGGAAGACGACTGCACTCCCACTAACCTTCTTGTACACACAGGGTTCGTTTGGATTTTGTGAGAAATCAAACCTTTTGATTGTCTCATCAAAACGGATATTCCAGCTCCTGGATGCTTGCTTTAGTCCATATATGGACCGTCGATGTTTACATACCTTGGTTTTATCAACCGATGTGAAACCCTCAGGTTGTATCATATACTCATCCTCGAGTAGGTTTCAATTAAGGAAAGTTATTTTCACATGCATTTATCATATCTCATAATCATAATGAGCCGCTATAGCCAGAAGCATCCGAATGGATTTAAGCATAGCTACTGGTGAATAAGTCTCGTCATAATCAACACCTTGTTTTTGATGATAGCCTTTCGCCACTAATCTAGCCTTATAGGTAATCACATTACCATCCATGTCGGTTTTCTTCTTGAAAATCCACTTGCACCCTATAGGTTTAATGCCTTCAGGTAGGTCCACCGAGTTCCAAACTTGATTTTCATACATGGAATCCATTTCTGACTTCTTGGCTTCAAGCCATTTGTCCCTTTCTGAACTTTTCAGAACTTCTTCATAACTGGTAGGCTCCTCATCATCAATGAGTAACACGTCATTCGATTCGCTTATGAGAAATCCATATCTCCTAGGAATATTGCATGTCTTACCAGATCTATGAAGATGTGGTGTCACAATAGGTTCAGCCGACGTCTCATCACTATGAGTTATCGATTGAAGTGCTTGACCATGTATCTCATCAATGTCTATTGGAGTCTCATGAACCTCCTCAAGTTCAATGACACTCCCACTATTTTCTTGCAAGAGAAACTCTTTCTCTAGAAACACAGCATGCCATAAAACAAACACCTTTTGTTCCACAGGGTGATAGAATTGGTAAACCCTTATTTCCTTAGGGTATCCAATAAATAGACATTTATCAGACTTAGCATCCAATTTGTCTGATACATTCTACTTCACATAAGCAGAACAACCCCATATCTTCAAGTAAGATAAATGAGATTTCTTACTATTCCATATCTCATATGGAGTAGGGGAGACTACCTTGGTCGGGACTCTGTTTAGGAAGTAAACAGTTGTCTGAAGTGCAAAGCCCCAAAAGGACTTGGGAAGATTCGCATGATTCATCATCGACCTAACCATGTCCAACAAGATTTGGTTTCGCCTCTTAGACACACCATTAAGTTGTGGTGTATACGACGGAGTCCATTGAGACAATATACCATTGTCCCTTAGATAATCCAGAAACTCTTGACTCAAGTATTCCCCACCTCGATCAGATCGAAGTATTTTAATACTTTTGCCAAGTTATTTCTCTACTTTATTTTTGAATTCTTTGAACCTTTCAAAGGCTCCAGACTTGTGTTTTATCAAGAACACATACCCAAATCGTGAGTGATCATCAATAAAGGTAATAAAGTAGCTATAGTCCCCTAGAGAATGAGTTGACATAGGTCCGCATACATCAGTATGTATTAAACCAAGCAACTCTCCCACCGGTTCACCTTTTTCAGTAAAAGGTAACTTAGTCATCTTGCCTTATAAGCATGATTCACATGTATTGAATGAATAAAATTTAAACGATTCCAGAATTCCACATCAGTGTAATTCGGACATGCATTTCTTGCTTACATAGCCAAGACGACAATGTCATATGTAGGATGCTAATTGATTATCTTTTTGACCACGGTTGTTGCTCTCTTCGATATTGAAAATGTCACTGGATACGTCAAATGTATAAATATCATTGCATAAAGTTCTTGTCCCATAAACAACTCCATTCAAAGTTATGTAACAACAATTGTTACTAAAAGTCAAATGGTACCCATTTCTATTTAAACAAGAAATAGAAATGATGTTGTTTTTTAACGAAGGAATGAAATAGCAATTGTCCAGTTCTAAGACAAATCCTATAGGGAGCTTCAAAAGATACGTTCCGACGGTGAGTGCAACAACTTTTGCTCCATTCACAACACATAAATTTGACTCTTCCTTGATGAGTCTTCTTCTATTTCTTAGCTCATGTATGTCATTACATATATGTGAGCCACACTAGGTATCCAATACCCAAGTGTCTAAATAAATAGAATAACAATCAATAACGAAGATATCTGAAGAAGATGGGGCATCAGATGCCTTATTCTTCTTCACATACTCAAGATAAATCTATTACAGTTTCTTTGCCAATGGCCCTCCTTGCCACAATGATGGCAAGTGCCTTTTTGAGCTGGTTCTACCCTTTTAGCCTTTTTCTTATTCCTCTTTTGATGTTCCTTTGACTTCCTCTTAGAACCTTTCTTCGAGGAATCAACTAACAACACCGTCCCCTACTCATGCTTCACATAAGGCTCCATAGTCTTCAGCATGTTGAGCAGTACCATAGATGAACCTTCTTGCATCTCAGAGGTGATGAGGATCTTGGAGACTTCGAACATTTCGGATCTCACTTGCTCATCAAACAACTCATAGAGATGAAAGACTACGGTATGAGCATCCATATGCTCATGCTGCTTTTGGAACTCGGGTACCATTGCGGCTAGCATGATGCAACTCACTAGTTCAGAATCACTCACATGATTTTGATAGGCCAACAATTGGTCGGGAGTTGTGTCATCACTAGGATGGGCGGGATGAGGCTCTTCGAGAACATACACAAGCTTTTCAACCTTGAGAACAATTCTCAAGTTTCTAAGCCAATCCAAGAAGTTCAGCCCAGTTAATTTATTCGAATCCAAAATGGAACGCAAATTCAAAGATGTCATGTTTAAGCGATTAACCTAGAAATACAAATCGAGCATATATGAGAAAGATGATTTAAATGCATCAACATACATTTATAAGTCTCATTCATTTTTCGAAATAAAAAATCCTCAAAATCAATTCGGGAGATCGTAGGTCCATCTTTGAATGGGTTGATATCCAATATAGATATGCCTTGGAGTGAGTCCAACAAGCCATTCTTAGCTATGATGGTAGGTATCAAGTATACCGATTACATATCACGTATATGTAACTATCACAATGTGCTATCAACTAATTGAATGTTCACACATAAATTGGGTTGTTAACACATTAACAAGTATGCATCATATGAATAGCACCCAAATTCACCTCTCTTCACATCGACCTTGGAGTGAGTCCAACAAATCGATGCTACAAGTTAGAGCCAACCAATTAATCGCGAAATAGTTTTAATATCGTTAGAGCGCATTCAACCAACTAGCTAGGCTTGGAGTGAGTCCAACAACCCAAACTAACGATTGACCTCTAACTCTTATCATATTAGTGTTAAACTATTCCAATAATTTGAACATGTTCAAGTTCGAGCTGGGCTTGGAGTGAGTCCAACAACCCAAACAAGAAATGGAACTCTGGTTCTAAACATATTAATGGAAGGTGTAGGCTTTAATATTGTGTAAGGGTTTTCAAGTCTCATCCTCCTTTTCATGCAAATAACTATTATCTACATGACATGACACACATGACATATAGCTACATGTCACGACACACATGATATAATGTTATGCATCTAATGCAATTACATGACATACAATTATGACATGTACAAGTAATTTCCTTTTTTGTCATACTAAATTTTTGGAAATAAAAAATGTTTGTCATTTGATTTCCCAAATCAAATCCAAATTAAATTAGGAAATAAATTTCCAAATTTAATCACATATTTTATTTATGGAAAATATTAATTAAGGAAATTCAAATTTAATTTAGGAAACAAATTTCCTAAATTGTAATTTTCTAATCACATTAGAAAATTTCCAATTTGAATTTCTTTACTAATTAAAATTTTCATAATTATTTCTAAAATTTCCAAAAGTATAACATTTTAAAAAATATGATTATGACTATCGCAAAATAATTTTACGATTATGTCGGAACATAGTCGAGCTCTGATACCACTGTTGGGTTTCCCTAACACCGACGTGGATGTATGTTTGAACACGTTTCGTAAACATGCACACAACGAAAGCAAAAACAAGTAATAAACAAATTTATTACAATACACACACCACACTCATGCAGGATACAACAAGTGTAAATATAATCACCATTTCAAATTTTGCAATAAAAGAAAACTACTATAGGTATACATGACGAATTATGTGAAACGGAAATGACATAAACCTTAGCGACCCTTGTAAGTTTTGCCTCTATCAGTATCTATTGGAATGTATACTGAAAGCCTAGCTCTTTTTGTATGAACATTTTATTTTGAAATAAGAATCACATGATCATTGTTTGCACTTTATATTTATTATATGTGTGCATATAGTCTAATATTTTACATTGTAGATAACATAGTGCTTGGTGTGGCACAGAAGATCATGTTCTCAGTCCTTTGTAGAATATAAGTAGAGGCTCACAACCAAGATGGTTTTGGACAAACCATTGGCATGGTTGTAGTGTAGCTTGGTATTGTTTTGTTTTGAACATAGAGTTACACTAGTACACTTAGGTGTATTGAGCAGGACCGACATAGAGGTGATTCAATTTATTGCTGACTACATAATTGAATCGGACCTCGGATATTATGTTGTATATGCTCTTAATCCCGATATAATAACGGGCACATGTACTTAGTATTTATTTCTTTGATTTACCATAGGGTGAGATTTAGATGGATTAAATCAATATGCCCGGTAAGTTGGGAAATGATATTATTTACATGGTGTGCCGTTGATTATAGGAGGAAATCGTGTCCTATGTATTAGGTTGATGATGTCCCCTTGAGGAGCTCATAAGGTTCATCATGTAAACCCAGCTGGTTGACTTAGTCAACATGATGATAAGGTTGAGTGGTACTATTCGAGGAGTTAGATGTTAATTAATTGATGGTCAGTAAATCAATTAATTGACGGATATTCGATATCTTAAACACGGGGAGATGGATGTACAAATAATATATGGAGCCCATATTAATTTATGGGGGTTGGTGAGGTAATTCAATGATGATCCTCTAGTGGAATGAAACATCATTGATGGATCAAGTTTGTGTGGTTCCGATCCATCGGGTGGCAAAGATCCAACTCCTCCTCATGGTCCCTATCGTAGCCTAATATGATCCTCAAGAAGTCTAGATCCAAGGATGTAAAACAAAACTCTAAAACCAACGGTTGAGATTAAATCTCTAGATCCGACAGTTGGGATGATGTAGGGGATCGAACGGCTGGCTAGAAGGGGGTGAATAGCCCTCTTTATATGGATGTCGTAATTCGTCCGTTCGTTTGCTCGTCTACACAATCATTAGCGCAAGCGGAAGCATAAACAATAAAGACAAAGCAATAAATGAAAATACAAACGCTAACAAAGAATGTAACGTGGTTCACGGCTACGCCGCTAATCCACGGTCCCCGATTCGTCCTCGGTGAATCACTCCGCTAAACCAATCCACTAAATGGTCTCTCCTTTGCACCAAGCTAGGTGGAGGTAACCTTTACAATCAAGATCACTCTTCTTACAAATAGAATGGAGTAAAAACAAGTAAGAAGAGTTTAGAGCTTGTGGGGCACTAGGAAGATCACTTGGAGCATAAGCATTAGCCTCTCAAAGGCTCACACCCTCTCTTTTTATAGAGAGGGCTGATTTCTTCCCGTTGGCCGCCACCAGTCGACTGCTGCCCTTGGCAGTCGACTGCCATCACTACAACGGCCTCCGAACACGTTGGATCCTGACCGTTGTAGTCCAACGGAACTCTTGGCGATCGGGATGGACCTCACGATCATTCTTGCTCCTCCGTAATCGGCGCGATCGGCTACGAGCGGCTAATGGCTAAAACCCTATTGACGGATCATTGCGCCTTGATGAGTCGATCGATGAATCTGGCGATCGGCCCACGTATGGCGATCATTGTTGCCGCTAATCTAGTCGAGTCAAATACGGTCGAAATAAATTTGACTCGGAAGCGATCATTGCCATGTCATGGCGATCGGTGTCGGGAAAACCCATCCGACACTTGGCCAAATGGCCAAGTTTCACCTAAGAGCTACCCCTTCCCGGGTTACATTCGCTCACTCTCATCTCTCGGAGTCCCTCGCCTTCGAAGTTCTCTTCGTTCTCGGCCATGTCCCTCGGCAGCATCAGGCGCACGGCTCTGCAATGCTCCTTCACGTCTCATGCTTCGAAGTCTACTTCCTCCGGCTTCACTCCAAGCTTATCGTCCGGCGGTCCCTCGGATGCTCCAAGCGCACGACTTCCGCAAAGCTATCCTTCACCGACTCAAGGCACGAGTCATGAGATGTGAAACTCGCCATGGCTCCATGTGCGAATTACTAAGTCCTGCACGACTTCAACGCACATATCAAATCATCATAACTAACTAACTTAAACCCTTTGCCACACACTCAAAACCATATTACGGCAAGAGATTGCCCTAACAATCTCCCCCTTTTTGATGTGTGGCAATCCGTTTAAGTTAGGTAAAAACATTTGATATAAATTGTAAGGTAAGAAAAGCATGTAAAGATAAACATGATATAGCAACATGCAACTCCCCCTTAATCCATGAAACTCTCTATACAAATTTTCTCCCCCTATCATATATTTCTCCCCCTAAAATAATTAACTTAAACATAATTATTTCTCCCCCTTTGACACCATCAAAAAAATTAACACTAAGTTAAAAGCACATGACATCAAGTCTAATAGAAAGAAAATACCACAAGTTGATTTAAAATCGGAATTGACCTTCTTTGATCGATATTGGTCATCGATCGATCGGTTGGACTACCGATCGGTGGCATATGTTGGTGCAGTAGGCACCTAAGTCGAACCTAAGTTTTGATTATAGCAAACGATACAAAGTTAAGCATATATTGTTATCTCATGAGCTAAATCAAGTGTGCAGAAAAGTCTCAACGCTGGAGCTGAAGGCTAGCGACACCCGGAGGAAGCCGCGGTGGTCGGGCGACACTCAAGAGACTTCGGAGGGAGCCGAAGGAATTGAGTGGAAGGCCGGAAGCAAAAGCAACATGTAAGTACTGAGGTAAGCTCGTGTGTGCGAGCGTAAGTAAGGTCGTATCCTCTTTACGGGGATGATCTTAAGCGTAGATCTGACCAAAGACTTCTTATAGATGGTCTAAGTCGAGATCGGATGGTCGACGACCATCAAAATTATGTTTTTGAGCTATGCTATCTGAAAGTCGAATCGACCGATGATCTTGCCATCATCGATCGATGATGATACCATCGATCGATGATGGCTATCATCGATCACCGTCAAAGGATCAGCCTCGAGTAGTCAAGAGTTATCACCATTTTTCAAGGGGTTTTGTGCCCATTTGTGATTGGCTAAAGACCCATTCGATGAGGGGCTCAAAGGCTATAAAAGGAGGGCCAAACCTAGGGTTTTTCATCAATTCAAAAGCTTCCAAGTGCTTCCGATACGCTCCGACTCTCCGACATCCCTACGACGAAGCGCTGTCGAGACAACGACTAGAGCTTCAACCTCCAACCTTTAAAGTCGTCGGTAACGAAAGTTCTAAATTGTATTTCAGCTTATTTTTTTTAGTAAAGCTTTCATTATAACGAGGAGAGGGGGAGTGTCCTTCTACCTCGGGCTTTTTGTATCCGTCTAACTCCTACCTCCAACGAGGAGGAGTTCTTTAGTAGTTTGCCCTCCGTACGTGGTCAAGGACCACTAGGGCCTTGGTGTAGTAGTCTTCGGCTACGAACCAAGTAAATCTCTTGTGTCTATTGTCTCCTTTACTTTTTGTTTTGTTTATCTTTCTGCTGGATATAAGTTTTTTTTTAAAAATGAATTCGTACTAAAAAGTTTCTATCGCTATTCACCCCCCCCTCTAGCGATCCGATTGATCCAACAATTGGTATCAGAGCTGGGGGTTGCTAAGATTTGGTGAAACCACCAATCTATCCTTTTTACAGATTTATTTTTCTTTTAATTCTGTTTTATTTATTTATTTCGCTTTGTTAAGTTTTTCTCCCGCACTACTAATCCAAGACGCGAGTCTTGGTACTTGTTTTCATGTTTTTGTCGTTGTTAGTTTCTTCGTCTCCGTCTATTTGTGTCTTTTGTTCTAATGGCCCATCTCGAGGGTTTTAGCACCGTCCGACCTCCGTTTTACAACGGAGATGACTTTCGTTATTGGAAGGGTCGGATGGAATGCTTTCTCAAAACCCAAATCGATATGTGGATCATAATCCAAACGGGTTTCACACTTCCGACTAATGAAGTGGGTGACTCCTTGGATTATGATCAATGGACCATTGCGACAAAATGACAAGTCGAAGCCAACGCCAAGGCAATACAAATCCTCCAATGCGGCCTATCCAAGGAGGAGAAAAATCGCGTCGACACCTTCATAAGCGCAAAAGATCTTTGGACGAAACTAGTGGAGCTACATGAAGGGACCGATGAAGCCAAGGTATGTAAGCGTGATCTTCTTTTCAATAAACTATATAACCTAAAAATGTAGGAACACGAGTCCGCGACCCAACTTCACGCCCGAGTCCAGGACATAGTCAACAACTTACACGCAATCGGGCAAAAGGTCGAAAACCACGACCTTATAAGGTATGTTCTAAACTCGTTTCCGAGGACTACCTTGTGGGCATCCATGGTCGATGCCTACAAGGTCTCCAAGGATCTTTCTAAAATTAGGTTAGATGAACTCTTTTTCGATTTCGAATTACATGAGCAATCCAACTCGGAACCTGAGAGGGGTATAGCCTTGTTTGCAGGATCAAAGAAGAAGAAAATCGCAAGCAAGCCACCACCAACCGAGGAGGAAGACGAGTCCAAAGAAGAAGTTGACCCGGAGTTGACTGGCGAACTAATGAACCTAGATCGAAGGATAGCCAAGGGACGAAAGTGAACCACAACTCGACCCAACCAAGGTAAGCCTAAAAGTTCTAATATTAGGTGTTATGAGTGTAACAGGTTTGGACATATCAAGTCCGAGTGCCCCAAGCTCAACCACCGAGCACCTAAGCACAAGAAGGCCCTCAACGCGACATGGGAAGAAGCGTCATCCGAAGAAGACGAAGACCACATCTTCATGGCGAAATCGATTGAGTCAGACACGGAGACCGAACCTGAACTTGAGTCGGAACCTAAGGATGACTCGGACTACGAAGCTACCTTCAAGTCAAGCCACGGATACGCTTCCGGTTCAAAAGATACCCTTAAAGTAAGTTGAACTTTATTTAATACTTTACATAATACGGTTAGGTTTTTGTCTAGGAAGTTAGCTAAGTCCGAGTCCAAGGTCGAGACCCTTGTTGAGGAGGTTAAACTCCTCAAACACGAGGTCTCCCTAACCTCTTCGACTAGTCGAGTTCAAGAGAAGGACTCAACTCGAGTTGAAAAGCTCGAAGTTGAGAACTCTCTCTTGAAAAGTCAAGTCGAAGATCTTAGGAACATGTTGGAAAGGTTCACTTCGGGATCCAAAGGACTTGACCTCCTACTTGGATCTCAAAGGGTCGTGTACAACAAGGCTGGACTAGGGTTTAACTCAAACACGACTAATAGGTCGTATATGTCGATTGTAAGTCGACATAGGAAACATGTCCAAGCATGGGTCCCTAAGAACCTTTTGATTTCAACTCTAGGATCCAACCCGTACTGGATTCCCAAGGACCAAATCCACTATGTGGATAGACCGAACCGATTCAACGGTCTAGGGGGAGCCAGTACAAAACATGTTTGTGCTTTAACTTAGAAATTGCATGCTTTAACTTAGAAAGTTTGTGCTTTAACTTAGAAATTGCATGTGTTAACTTAGAAAGTGTGTGCTTTAACTTAGAAATTGCATGCTTTAACTTAGAAAATTTGTGCTTTAAAACTTGTGAACTCACTTAGAACACGAACATAACCAAACTAAAATTCTTCGAAAAGATTGAGCCTCGGGGAGCCTCTTTTCAAAAACATAACCAACTAAAATTCTTCGAAAAGATTGAGCCTCGGGGAGCCTCTTTTCAAAAATAACCAGTTAGACTAGGAGATAGTCTTAGGTGAGTCAAGTCATCATTTTCTTGAAAATGGCTTTGTCTAAGGAAGTGGTCGATGATCTGATAAAAGAAGGCCCCTGTGCCTCGCCACGACCTGGAAGCCATGATCTTGAAAAGGTAAACTTGACAAGCCTAGGTTTAAATCCAAATCTAACATAAAATTACTTGAACCTAAATGCACTTAATCAACTTAATTGGAAGTCATCTCACAAAAAACACATAAGTATAACATGATTGATCATATAGACACAGGTGAGATGACCTAGGTTTAACAACTTACAACCAATTTAAAAAAAAAAAAATCTAACATCCAATACAACCACCTTGTTTGTAGGATCAATGAATGTTGGACAGCGGTTGCTCCCGACACATGACCGAGGATCAACTCAAATTCACAAAGCTTCGATTCAAACGACAAGGATCGATAGCCTTTGGGAATAACGGTAAGCTCAAAATCATCGGATCAGGTGATATCGAGCTTAACTCGAATTCTGTTATTAAAAATGTATTACTTGTAGAGAATTTTGAATATAACCTGCTTAGCTAAGCCAATTATGTGACAATAACTATAAGGTCGTATTTTTAGAAAATGAATGTGTAATTAAAACAAATAAAACAGCTAAAACAATACTAAAAGGAACTAGGACAAATAACATTTACACAATTAACTTAATCAAATCCTCAGCCAAATGTCTTATGACACAGGAAGAGGAATCATGGTTGTGGCACCGACGACTCGGTCACTTGCACCCAAGACTCGTCCACAAGATGAGTCAGAGTGGCTTAGTCAGAGGCTTACCCAACCTCAACAACTTGGTTAATAAAATCTGTAATGCTTATCAACAAGGAAAATAACCTAGGACACAACACAAGTTAACTAACCAAGAACGAACCTCAAGTGTACTTGAGCTCCTGCATATGGATCTATTCGATTCACATGGAGCCAAGTCACTCAATAGAAGTCAATATTGCTTAGTCATAATTGACGACTACTCCAGGTTTACCTGGGTTAGGTTCATCAAACATAAAAATGATACTCTAGATCAATTAATCAATCTATTCAAATTAATCAAGAATCAAAAAGACCTTAAGGTTAAAAGACTTAGAAGCGATCATGGTGGTGAATTCGAAAATCAAAGGTTCACCGACTTCTGTAACCTAAACGGATACCACCATGAATTCTCTTGCCCTAGGACCCCTCAACAAAATGGCCTAGTGGAGCGAAAAAACCGAACTCTACAAGAAGCCGCTAGGACCATGTTGAACGAATACGACCTACCCGATAGGTTTTGGGCAGAAGCCGTGAGTACAACATGCTATGTCCAAAATAGGATCCTTATGGTAAAAAGGCACCTTAAGACCTCGTACGAGATTTATCACGATAAAATACCTAACATCAAGTACTTTAGGGTATTTGGGTGTAAGGTACATATCCTAAACACTAAGGATTACCTAGGGAAATTTACATCCAAAACCACGACCGGAATCTTTCTAGGATACTCGACTACAAGTCGAGCTTATAGAGTATATAACCACGACACCCTTAGAGTCGAGGAGACTATCAATGTAGTATTTGATGAAGTACCCGAACCTACAAAACCCTTAATGACCCCAAGTGTTAAGCCCACTGATACCAAACTCGTCTCCGACCCTGAGATCGAGTCTAATCCACATCAACCAACTTCTCTTGTCGACCAAGTGACAAGTGATCCAAGTCAAACTAGTGTTCAACCAAGTCACCCCATTGATCAAGCATTAGGTGATACAAACCCAACCCAATCTAGGATTCAGACTAACCACCCTATCGATCAAGTGATAGGAGATCCTAATCTAGGAGTTTGAACTAGAGCATCCTATAGGAACCTTAGTCAAATTTCCTTAATTTCAAAGATAGAACCCAAATCAATTGAACAAGCTCTTCTTGATCCCGATTGGATTATTGCAATGCAAGAAGAGCTAGTTCAATTTACTAGGAATGAAGTGTGGGAATTAGTACCACCACCTAAAGATAAAACGATAATTGGAACAAGGTGGGTGTTTCGAAATAAGCTTGATGATAAAGGTGAAGTAGTTAGAAACAAGGCTAGGTTAGTCGCCAAAGGGTTTAGCCAAGTCGAAGGCTTAGATTACGACGAAACCTATGCCCCAGTAGCTAGACTCGAATCCATTCGAATGTTGCTAGCTTATGCCGCACATCGAGGATTTAAGCTGTTTCAAATGGATGTTAAGTCGGCATTCCTAAATGGATACATTAAAGAAGAAGTTTATGTTAGCCAACCCCCCATATTCGAAAATCTAGATAAACCCGACCATGTTCTAAAACTTAAGAAAGCTCTCTATGGACTTAAACAAGCTCCTCGAGCTTGGTACGAGAGACTTTCAATCCATCTTAAGTCAAAAGGGTTTAACCAAGGCTTAGTTGACCCAACTCTCTTCGTAAAAACCTTAGGTAAAGAAATATTCATAGCTCAAATTTACGTAGACGATATAATTTTTGGAACCTCTAACTTAGCCTTACTAAACGAGTTCGTTTCACTCATGGAAAGTGAGTTCGAAATGAACTTGGTAGGCGAGTTAAGTTTCTTTTTAGGTCTACAAATTAAACAAACTAAGGATGGTATATACCTATATCAACAGAAATACACTAAGGAGTTAATTAAAAGATTTGGAATGCAAGACGCTAAGATAATAAACACCCCAATGGCGATTAATGTTAACATAGGAGAAGACCCTGAAAGTAAGTCCATTGACTTAAAGTACTATAGGAGCGCGATAGGAAGTCTCCTATACTTAACTGCGAGTCGACCCGACATCCTATTCGCAGTAAGTATGTGCGCCAGGTTTCAAACATGTGCTAAGGAGTCTCACCTAACCCTAGTTAAGCGTATCCTTAGATATCTTAAGGGTACACTTAACGTTGGTATTTGGTACCCTAGATCTACGGAGTTCGAACTAATCGGCTACTCCGATTCGGATTATCTTGGGTAGTAAGCTCGATAGAAAAAATGCAGTGGTTGTTGTCAACTACCGGCTCGAGTCTAGTGAGTTAGTGCGATGGAAGCAACAACTGTTGCTTTATCTACCACGGCCGAATACATCGCGATGGGTGAGTGTGTCACGACTTCTTTGGATGAAGCACACCCTCCATGACTTTAAGTTAGACTTCTGAATACTAAACTTCATGTAGATAACATTAGTTCAATTAATCTTACAAAGAATCCGATATGTCACTCTAGGACCAAACATATAGAGGTAAAACACCATTTCATTCGAGAACATGTAGCCAACGGCTCCATACAACTCGAATATGTTGACTCGAAGTCTAACCTAGCAGACCTATTTACTAAACCCCTACCCGAAGCCGAATTTAGTCTATTAAGGCGAAAATTGGGCATGTCGTAATAGAATAGGTACATGCAAATTATATGTTCTTACTACTATTTCTTTAATTTCATTTTTATGGAACTAGCATAGGACATACCTCAGATATCATGCACCTATAGATTTAAGTAGCCAGTACATCTCATAACACATAGGACTAATGTGTTTGTGTACTTAGCCACGTAGATGGGCTTGAGATGTTAGGACCTTACTCCTGGTTCCAGATGTAGAGCTAGTGCATCGCTATGAACCACGGAGTATAATCATACATACTAAGCTACGACCCGGGTGGTTGATCTTACATATCAATCAAGCCAAATATGAGTCGAACATTTTATAGATGAGCTTATTTTCAGTATATTATTTTTTTTATAAAAAATGGGGAACATGCTTGGACTTTAAATTTAACACTTATTTTGTTTTCCACACACCCCTTACTCTTTTCGATATACGACAAAAGGGGGAGAAAAAGGCCAAAGTTAAGGGGTCAAAATTTTTTTTGATAACTTAACTCTTACTTCATATTTAAACCAAAAGTTAAAACTTAGTTAACTTTTACCAAAAGGCCAAAGAATTCTTAACTTAAACTTATTTGTGTCGTCTACGTTTTACTTAAACTTATTTTTTAAACTTTATGTCGTTAATGTTTTACTTAAGGGGGAGAAAGGGCTTAACTAAAACGTTTTACTAAGGCCAACTTTAAGTAATGTTAATTACTTAAAGCAACCCTCAAGGGGGAGGATTAAGGTCTTTCTTCAAGACTCACCCTCGGTCAAGGGGGAGGTTTCCTCAAGGGGGAGTACTTGAAGAAAATCCTTACTACTCCAACTTAATCTTCATATTTTTTGTTTCTCATGCACATTATTACTCTTCATGCTTGCTATTTACTTAACTTTGTATGTGGGTTTGCCATAAATCAAAAAGGGGGAGATTGTTGGTGCAGTAGGCACCTAAGTCGAACCTAAGTTTTGATTATAGCAAACGATACAAAGTTAAGCATATATTGTTATCTCATGAGCTAAATCAAGTGTGCAGAAAAGTCTCAACGCTGGAGCTTAAGGCTAGCGACACCCGGAGGAAGCCGCGATGGTCGGGCGACACTCAAGAAACTTCGGAGGGAGGCGAAGGAATTGAGTGGAAGGCCGGAAGCAAAAGCAACACGTAAGTACTGAGGTAAGCTCGTGTGTACGAGCGTAAGTAAGGTCGTATCCTCTTTACAGGGATGATCTTAAGCGTAGATCCGACCAAAGACTTCTTATAGATGGTCTAAGTCGAGATCGGATGGTCGACGACCATCGAAATTATGTTTTTGTTGAGCTAACCTTGCCTTGCCGCTAGCATCGATCATTGCCCGGCTTGGAGGACTCATTGCTATCAAACGATCGATCGAAGGTCGAATCGGTGATCTTGCCATCGATCGATGATGATGGCCATCGATCATTCTGATCAAAGGATCAGCCTCGAGTAGTCAAGAGTTATCACCATTTTTCAAGGGGTTTTGTGCTCATTTGTGATTGGCTAAAGACCCATTCGATGATGGGCTCAAAGGCTATAAAAGGAGGGTCAAACCTAGGGTTTTTTATCAATTCAAAAGCTTCCAAGTGCTTCCGATATGCTCCAACTCTCCGACATCCCTACGATGAAGCGCTGCCGAGACGACGACTAGAGCTTCAACCTCCAACCTTTAAAGTCGCGATTAAAGTTCTAAATTGTATTTCAGCTTATTCCTTTTAGTAAAGCTTTCATTATAACGAGGAGAGGGGGAGTGTCCCTCTACCTCGGGCTTTTTGTATCCGTCTAACTCCTACCTCCAACGAGGAGGAGTTCTTTAGTAGTTTGCCCTCCGTACGTGGTCAAGGACCACTAGGGCCTTGGAGTAGTAGCCTTCGGCTACGAACCAAGTAAATCTCTTGTGTCTATTGTCTCCTTTACTTTTTGTTTTGTTTATCTTTCCGCTGCATATAAGTTTTTTTTTAAAAACGAATTCGTACTAAAGAGTTTCTATTGCTATTCACCCCCCCTCTAGCGATCCGATCGATCCAACAGCACACTGTATTCGAGATTTTTGATTTCTGGGGTGTATTTCAGAAATGCGTTAAAAATTCCAGAAAATTCGAAAAATAATGAAATTTGGGGAACACATTTCTTTTAAGTATATATATCAGTGAAAAATATGTTTTCATGAAAAAGCATTATATTTCCACGTATTTGCCAAAAATCCAAAAGCTTTAAAAACTACTAGGTTTTTGATCATAAGAGTATCCATTTTAACACCTAGTCTTGCATCCAATTGTTTCAAAACATGAATACATGTATTTTAGAGTAAGAAATTGTTTTGAAAACATATGAAATATCCAACCATGATCTTTGGGCAATATGTCTATGAATTAAACATAAGTCTTCCCCATGATTGGTCTATTATTGCTATTTTGATACATTAAATGACCATCTAAATGCCATAGGCATTAGTGGACATTTGTATCATCCTAACATCTCACCCATGCTAAGTTTGCAATCAAGTTAGCCTATAGTGAGTGTGAGATGCATCCTAGGGGGTATTTGTATATACTTAACCCTTGTATTCATGCAATTCTATCATGGTTAAGTATCATCCTAACAATCATCATGATCATAAAAGAATATGTCAATTAATTCTACATTATGATCATGAAATACATGTATTCATTAAATAATAATCATGCATTAGGTAATATATGATGATAATAAACAAAGTATTACCTAAAGCATGATTCAATCCTATTTCTCATGATTACGTGCCAAATATTAAAATCATAAATCATGATTTCAAACATACATAGCAATTACATTAATCATCATGATTTAAGCATTATTATCTATTTATGGGCACGTTATCATCACCCAACACTATTCTAAAAATGTTGTCCCGCCATCCTAAGTCAACCAAAATATAATATAGGTCAATTCCATATGGTTGACTACCCTAGGGTTTTCCTAACCCTTAAGGATGGATTTTGGAAACCAAAATAAGTTCTTTCCTATTGGGTTCACTAAGTATTCCTTGGGGATCCATTTCCTAGCTATTACTTTCTTCTTATCTTGTCCCCTAGCTATTAGGCATTTGTAGGCCTTTTCATTTTTCTTTTCCTTGTAGCCTAGGCCCTTTTTGTTGAAACTAGCTCTTTGGCTCCCTAAGATCATGTTCAATGTGTTGGAGCCAATTGTGAATTTTTCTAGGGCCTTTGTTAAATAATCTACCTTTTCCCTTAAGGCCCTATTTTCATTTATACATGCATCACTAACATCTAATGGCACATAAAGGTCATGTGAGCATGCATCATTTAAGCTAGAAGAAATATTATCATTTAAGCATGCATTTTCTAGCTTATTTTCCAATGCCTTAATTTGATTAAGCATGCTTTTTTTTTCTTTTTCATTCCAAATAAGTCCTTAGTTAAACTAGAAATTATGGAAACTATTTTCTTAGGAGAGGCTTTCGTTACCATAGTTTCCATATCCTCTTCTTCTTCTTCGGATGAGGAGGATGTAGAAGCTCCCCCTTCACTTGAGCTCTCTCCTCTTGAGCTTGATCCTTCATTTTCGGATGAAGAGCAATCCAAGTCATCAAAGGCCATCAAGGCCAAATTGGTGACAAAGGCATTCTCCTCATCCGATGATGATGAGGAGGATGAGGATGGGTCATCCCAAGTCCTTGACTTTAGAGCTTTGGTCTTCCCCTTTTCTTTTGTCTTCTTCTCCTCTTTCTTCTTTTTCTTGCTCCCCTTTTTCTTCTTCTTTTCTTCTTTCTTTTTCCTCTCTTCCTTGCTCTTGTTTAGGAGAGGACAATTGTCCCTTATGTGCCCCTCTCCTTGGCAATTGTAGCATATGACCTTCCCTCTTGGTCTCCTATTCCTATCATTTGATTTGTTAAATTTAGAACCCTTTAAAGCACGTCTTACCCTCCTTACCATATATGCTTCTTCGGTGCTATCCATGGAGGAGGATGAGGATGCTTCATCGTCGGAGGAGGAGGGGATTTCCATCTTCTTCTTCCCCTTGTTCGCTATCAAAGCTACTCCTCTTGAGGGTTGAATTCTAGGCTCTTCTTGTATTCCTTCAAGCCTAGTTTCGTGGAGCTCCATCGTTGAGAAAAATTCCTCCAAGGTACTTACTTCCAAGTTCTTGGAGATGTAAAATGAATCCACCATGGAGCTCCAACTTGAGGACTAGGGAAAGGCATCTATGGCCTTCATTACCATATCCCGGTTGGAGAGCTTTTCTCCTACACTTGTTAGCCCAATTAATATTTCTTTAAATCTAGAATGTAGGGAAGTTACCTTTTCTCCCTTTTCTAATTTGATGTTTGAGAGTTGGGAGCGGAGGAGGTCTCTCCTAGCTAGCTTGGCCTCGGATGTGCCTTCATGGAGTTCTACAAGCTTTTCCCACATCTCTTTGGCGCTAGCACATTCTCCGATCCGGTTGATCTCTTGTTGAGGGAGCACATTGAGAAGATGATGTTTTGCCTTTGAGTTTGCAAGGTGCTCCTCTCTTTGCTTCTTAGTCCAACGTGATTTTTCAATTGGTTCACCCCTTTCATCCCTAGGCAACTCGAAACCATTTTCCATTATAAGCATAATATCAAAATCGGTCTCGAAGAATACCTCCATTCTCTTTTTCCACCAAGAGAATTCGCCGTCGAACTTCGGTGGGTGGATGTTTGAGCCGGCCATTTTTAATGTAGAGCTTGTTGCGGCGGTTAGTCCTCGACAAGCTTTCCTTTGCTCTGATACCACGTGTAGGGGATCGAACGACCGGCTAGAGGGGGGTGAATAGCCCTCTTTCTATGGATGTCATAATTCGTCCGTTCGTTTGCTCGTCTACACAATCATTAGCGCAAGCGGAAGCATAAACAATAAAGACAAAGTAATAAATGAAAATACAAACACTAACAAAGAATGTAACGTGGTTCACGGCTACGCCGCTAATCCACGGTCCCCGATTCGTCCTCGGTGAATCACTCCGCTAAACCAATCCACTAAATGGTCTCTCCTTTGCACCAAGCTAGGTGGAGGTAACCTTTACAATCAAGATCACTCTTCTTACAAATAGAATGGAGTAAAAACATGTAAGAAGAGTTTAGAGCTTGTGGGGCACTAGGAAGATCACTTGGAGCATAAGCATTAGCCTCTCAAAGGCTCACACCCTCTCTTTTTATAGAGAGGGCTGATTTCTTCCCGTTGGCCGCCACTACTGATCGCCGCCTTGGCGATCATTGCCACTAGCAACGGCCTCCGAACATGTCGGATCCTGACCGTTGTAGTCCAACGGAACTCTTGGCAGTCGACTGATGGACCTCACCCGATCGATCGCCTCCGTGTCATTGCCCCGGCTAACGGCCGCGATTCGTGGCCAAACCTATTGACGATCATCGGCCTTCGAGATCGATCGATGGTCTTGGCGATCGGCCATCAACAATCCGGCCAAATGGCCAATTTTCACCTAAGAGCTACCCCTTCCCGGGTTACATTTGCTCACTCTCATATCTCAGAGTCCCTCGCCTTCGAAGTTCTCTTCGTTCTCGGCCACGTCCCTCGGCAGCATCAGGCGCACGACTCTGCAATGCTCCTTCGCGTCTCTTGCCTCGAAGTCTACTTCCTCCGGCATCACTCCAAGCTTCTCGTCCGGCGGTCCCTCGGATGCTCCAAGCGCACGACTTCTGCAAAGCTATCCTTCACCGACTCAAGGCATGTGTCATGAGATGTGAAACTCGCCACGGCTCCATGTGCGAATTACTAAGTCCTGCACGACTTCAACGCACATATCAAATCATCATAACAAACTAACTTAAACCCTTTGCCACACACTCAAAACCATATTACGGCAAGAGATTGCCCTAACAGATGAAACCCTAGAATCGACGGTGGAGATTAAATCCCTAGATCCGACGGTTGGTATTAAATCCCTAGAACCGATGGTTGAGATTAAATCCCTAGATTCGATGGTTGGGATGAAACCCTAGATCCGACGGTTGGGATGAAACCTTAGATCCGACGGTTGGGATAAAACCCTAGATCCGACGGTGGAGATTAAATCCCTAGATCCGACGGTGGAGATTAAAGGAGGCTTAAGCCCAATTCTATAAATAGAGGGCTAAGGCTTGGGCGGCAAGAATGGTTTATTTTTTGCATTAGGGTTTTGCCTCTCAAGAGTTTAGGCGGCTAGGGTTTGGTTAGTGGTTTGGGCGGCAACAAGGTAGGAGATTAGGGTTTCCTCCTTTTCTCCTTGGTAGCCAGCGCTCACTCCATCTTCCTCCTTGCTTTGGTCGGCCCTCTTCCTCCTCATTTTCTCCTTGGTGGCCGGCGGTTCTCCAATCCATTGGTGGCCGGCGCTTCTCCCATTCCTTGGTGGCCGGTGGCAACATTGTTACAAAGGTTGGCCGGCGCTCAACCATCTAATCCTTGGCCGGCGGTTATATCAAGCTCCTTGGCTTGGTGGCCAGTTCTAGAAAGGAGAAGGACTTTTGTTTGGTTCTTCTCTTTGTTCGGAGCATGCAAGGAAGAGAAGAACGTGATCTAGAAGGCTTCTACTCGTAGAGGATCTTCGCCCAGACGACGTCCACGAAGAGGATAGGACATACGGTAGAAGATCAAGAGGTATAAAAGTTTTACAAGTTTCTTGTTCTGATCTTAGCATTTTCTTTATGTGTCGATTATACTAGTTTGCATTTGTATGTATTTTGTATAATCATGGACCCCGAAGACAAACACAAAAATCGGCCATCCGTCCGTCGTCTCTTCTGCGGCTAACCAACTAGAAGAGTTGTGTTGCTTGAACAACTAGTTTGTTCAAGCGATCGCTCAAGTTGTTAGCACGACGATGAACTGGTTGTGCTAAGGAAACTCATCCCATCCGGATTAGTTTTTTCATTAGTGAAAATTTTAATCCGGAGACATGGGAGCCAATGAGCCTCCGAAGCAACTACCTACAAGTGGTATCAGAGCCATGGTTTTCGATTTTGTGTGTTTTGGATTCAGTTACTTTCATGCACATATCATATATTGAGTATGCCGGATAATAGTAGGATGTGCATAGGCTAACTTTTTGGTTGCAGACATAAGATCCGACTATTATGGCTATTTGTGTGTATGTGATTGTATGTATATTATTTGAATCCTCGGGGTTGACGAGGCTAGATTAGTATTTAATTTTTATAATTAAATACAACATTGTTTAGCCACTCATTTTAGTTTACTTTCGATCTAGATTATTTGTACACTCCTTCGTGGAGTATAGGATCGATGGATGTAAATTAAAATAGTTTATCTTGGCTCGGATCTCTTTGGTGACTTGTGCACGGGAAAAGATGGAGCGGACGAGGTGGCGACACGACGGGATGCGTATTAGAGAACAATGCCATAATAGTTGGTAAAATTCTGTTTTTTCCATATTTATTACTGATTTGTTTTATATGCATGTTGTGCATGCTTGAAAATTCCTCATTGTCAATTTACTAAGTGGGAGAGGGACATTTTAATTAATTCCCGCGGCCTCCATTACAATTTGATGTGTGATGCAACAAACTTGTGCGTTGGCTCTGAGTGCCTTCCTCCCCATCGGATGGGTTTGTTTGTGGATCACTAGGTCAAATAATGGTTATAGGAAATTATTTAGGAGTGTGTGTACTTCCCCATCGGTAAGGCACATAATCCGAAATAATTCCCTTAGTATCGTGTAATGGTGCACACTTATATGCAAATAAAAAGTATCCTCCCCATCGGAGTCACTGCTTTTATTTGTAGGGCCAAAGAGGAACCAACTATTAATTTTATTTGTCAAAAAGTAAGGTTGACAAGATAATAAAATTAATGGGTAAAACCTCCTCTTACAAATGTAGAATTCGTATACGTCCACACTATCGTGGCATGCGATATTCTCGGTGTTTTGAGGTGTTGGTTGATTTCGGAATTTTATTGTTTTGAGGAATCAATAATATTTGAAATCTAATATTTTGATCATTGTGATTCTTAGGTTTTTCAAATGGCTTTCAACCCACTTGATGTGATATTAAAAGAAAATAAACTTACTGGAACAAACTATATTGATTGGAAAAGAAACTTGGATATTGTCTTAACTGCAGAGGAGTACAAATTTATACTCTTCGAGGTCTGTCCTCCTAAGCCCACCGATGACTCTGATGAAAAGGAGAAAGAAAGTTATAAGAAATGGATCAAGGCAGATGAGATGGCGCAGTGTTACATTTTGGCATCTATGTCAAATGTGCTGCAACATCAGCATCAGGCCATGGCCACAGCTTATGACATGATGTTCAATCTCAAGGAACTTTTTGGACATTAGAGTAGGGCGGCTAGACAGGAGGCTATGAGAAACTTGATGACGACCACCATGGTCGAGGGAACACCCGTTAGGGATCATGTTCTCAAGATGATGGCTCATCTTAATGAGATGGAAGTCCTCGGAGCTGAGATCGATGGGGAAACCCAGGTTGATATCATTCTCCAGTCTCTGCCTAGGAGTTTTGAGCAGTTCCGCCTCAACTACAACATGAACAAAAGGTTGTATTCATTGGCGGAGCTTCTGACAGAACTCCAGGCGGCAGAGGGGCTTTTTCGTCAAATCACTCAAGCCATGGTTGGTCAGAAGGTTTCTTCTTCTAAACCGAAAGGTAAGAAGAAGAAGAAGCAAGGTGGAGCAAAGAAAGTGGCAGTGGGACCTCAGGCAGGAGTGAAGAAGCTGAAAGGCAAGTGCTTCACTTGCAAGCAGACTGGACATTGGAAGGTGGACTGTCCTCGCCAAAAGAACAAAGGTATATCTTCTTGTTTAGTTGTTGAAACATGTTTAGCGGTGTTATCTACCAGTGCCTGGTGTGTAGATACAGGAGCCACTGATCATATCTGCAATACTTTGCAGGGGTTCCAGGAAACCCGACGACTAGCTGAGGGAGAGATTACCGTCTTCATGGGCAATGCTTCAAAGGTGGCAGCTATTGCAGTGGGATACGTTTATTTATCTTTTGATAGGAATAAAGTTTTGGTTTTGAGAAATTGTCTTTATGTACCTACTTTTAGAAAGAATTTAATTTCAGTTTCTAAATTATTTATGGATGGATATTCTGTTTCTTTTAATGACAAAGTGGTTATAAAAAGGAATAGGGAGATTATCTGTTCTGGTACATTTGTTAGCAATTTGTATACTCTTGAACCGAAAACTCCCACGATGCATATAGAAGTAAATAACTCATCTTCTAAGTCTAATAAGAGAAAAGAACCTTAGAAAATGAACCAGACATATCTTTGGCATCTAAGGCTTGGTCATATTAACCTGAGCAGAATTCAAAGGTTGATAGCTGATGGACCTTTGGGTTCATTAGTAGTGGAGGATCTCCCAACCTGCAAATCTTGCTTGGAAGGTAAAATGACCAAGAGGCCTTTCAAGGCCAAGGGGTATAGAGCCAAAGATGTGTTAGAATTGGTTCATTCTGATTTGTGTGGTCCTATGTCTATCCAGGCAAGAGGTGGTTTTGAATATTTCATCTCTTTTATAGATGATTATTCAAGATATGGATACATTTACTTGATGCGCCACAAGTCTGAATGCTTTGACAGGTTCAAAGAATTCAAGGCTGATGTAGAGAACCGTCAAGATAAAAGTATCAAGACACTATGATCTGATCGTGGTGGCGAGTACCTCTTGGGAGAGTTTAGGAGTTACTTATCAGAGGTTGGGATTCAATCCCAATTGTCCGCACCTGGCACACCCCAGCAGAATGGTGTGGCGGAGCAAAGGAATAGGACTCTTATGGAGATGGTCAGATCGATGATGAGTTATTCTGAGTTACCTGATTCGTTCTGGGGGTTTTCTCTGGAAACAGCAGCACACATTCTGATCTTGGTTCCATCTAAGTCAGTACCCTCTACTCCCACAGAGTTGTGGACTGGGCGAAAGCCTAGTCTAAGACATATTCGGATTTGGGGTAGTCCAGCACATGTGCTGAAGGGAGATGCTGGTAAGTTGGAATCTCGTGCATGTATGCACGCTTGTTGGCTACCCTAAGGGAACGAAGGGTGGTTTATTCTATAGTCCTAGAGATCAGAAGGTGATCGTGAGTACGAATGCCAGATTTCTAGAGGAGGACTATGTGATGAACCACAAGCCCACGAGTAGGATTGTTCTTGAGGAGTTGACAGGGGAAGTCCCAACTTCAGTACCACCGGTACAAGAGGACATACCACAAGTCACTGCACCGCGTATCGCAGAGCATACAAAGGAGGCACCTCGTCGTAGTGGAAGGGTTGTTAGACAACCTGAGAGATTCATGTTTTTGGGAGAGTCTTCGGACTTAGTCCCTGGTGAACATGAACCTGATCCCTGGACATATGACGAGGCACTCCAAGATAGAGATACGGTATCTTGGCAAAGAGCAATGAATTCAGAGATAGAATCAATGGATTCTAATCAGGTCTGGGAGCTAGTAGAGCCACCCGATGGTATAAAAGCCATTGGATGCAAGTGGATCTACAAGAGAAAGAGAGGAGTAGACGGGAAGATTGAGACCTTCAAAGCTAGGCTTGTTGCGAAAGGGTATACTCAGAAAGAGGGTATCGATTATGAGGAGACCTTTTCGCCGGTAGCTATGCTTAAGTCTATCCAGATTCACTTATCTATAGCTGCTCATATGGATTATGAGATTTGGCAGATGGATGTCAAGACAGTTTTCCTTAACAGAAGTCTTGAGGAGAACATCTATATGCAGCAACCAGAGGGATTCATTGCTAAAGGCAAAGAGCATCTTGTATGTAAGCTTAATCAGTCCATTTTTGGATTGAAGCAAGCTTTGAGATCTTGGAACATCCGTTTTGATGAGGTAATCCAGTCATATGGATTTATTCAAAGTCCGGATGAGCCTTGTGTATACAAGAGATGTGATTGAAACGTAGTGGTATTTCTTGTACTATACGTAGATGACATTTTGATAGTTGGCAACAATATCAGAGTGTTATCAGATGTAAGGGTATGGTTGTCCAAACAGTTTGACATGAAGGACTTGGGAGAAGCGGGACACATCCTTGGGATCAAAGTAATAAGGGATCGCAAGAAAAGGATGTTATGCTTATCTCAAGCTTCATGCATTGACACTATCCTTGCTCGTTTTAGCATGATGAACTCCAAGAAAGGTTTTCTACCTTTTAGGCATGGAGTCCCTTTATCTAAAGAGATGTGTCCCAAAACATCAAAGGAGATAGAGGAGATGAAGCCGGTTCCTTATGCTTCTGCAGTAGGAAGCCTCATGTATGCTATGCTATGTAGGAGACAAGATATCTGCTTTGCCGTGGGCATGGTTAGCAGATATCAGAGTAATCCTGGATAGGGACATTGGACTACAGTAAAACATATATTGAAGTACCTGAGAAGGACTAGGGATTATATGCTGGTTTACCGGGCAGATCAATTAGTCCTTGTGGGTTACACGGATTCTGATTTCCAATCAGATAGGGATAACAGTAAGTCTACTTCGGGGTTTGTGTTTACTTTTGGAGGTGGAGCCATAGTATGGAGCAGTGTCAAGCAGAAATGCGTGGCGGACTCTACCATGGAAGCTGAATATGTGGCAGCCTCTGAGGCAGCCAAGGAAGTTGTATAGCCCAAGAACTTCTTGATGGACTTGGATGTGATTCCTGGTTTGCTCAGATCTATCACAATTTATTGTGATAACAGTGGTGCAGTTGCAAACTCGGAGGAACCACGAGCTCATAAGGCGAGTAAACACATTGAGCGCAAGTACCACCTGATACGAGAGATCGTAAAGCGAGGAGAAGTAGCTGTCGCCAAGATTGCATCAGAGGATAACCTGGCGGATCCATTCACTAAGGCCCTTCCAACGAAAGCGTTTGATAGGCATGTGGAGGACATGGGGATCAGATGTATGGCAGTGTGATGACAGCATAGTCTTTTAGTGTAAGTGGGAGATTGTTAGAATGTATACTCAAAGCCTATCTCTTTTTGTATGAACATTTTATTTTGAAATAAGAATCACATGATCATTGATTGCACTTTATATTTATTATATGTGTGCATATAGTCTAATATTTTAAATTGTAGATAACATGGTGCTTGGTGTGGCACAGAAGATCATGTAATCAGTCCCTTGTAGAATATAAGTATAGGCTCACAACCTAGATGGTTTTGGACAAACCATTGGCATGGTTGTAGTGTAGCTTGGTATTGTTTTATCTTGAACATAGAGTTACACTAGTACACTTAGGTGTATTGAGGAGGACCGACATAGAGGTGATTCAATTTATTGCTGACTACATAATTGAATCGGACCTCGGATATTATGTTGTACATGCTCTTAATCCCGATATAATAACGGGCACATGTACTTAGTATTTATTTCTTTGATTTACCATAGGGTGAGATTTAGATGGATTAAATCAATATGCCGGGTAAGTTGGGAAATGACATTATTTACATGGTGTGCCGTTGATTATAGGAGGAAATTGTGTCCTGTGTATTAGGTTGATGATATCCCCTTGAGGAGCTCATAAGGTTCATCATGTAAACCCAGCTGGTTGACTTAGTCAACATGATGATAAGGTTGAGTGGTACTACTCGAGGAGTTAGATGTTAATTAATTGATGGCTGAATCAATTAATCGGACGGACATTCTGATATCTTAAACACGGGAGATGGATGTACAAATAATATATGGAGCCCATATTGATTTATGGGGGTTGGTGAGGTAATTCAATGATGATCCTCTAGTGGAATGGAACATCATTGATGGATCAAGTTTGTGTGGTTCCGATCCATCGGGTGGCCAAGATCCAACTCCTCCTCATGGTCCCTATCATAGCCTAATATGATCCTCAAGAAGTCTAGATCCAAGGATGTAAAACAAAGCTCTAAAACTGATGGTTGAGATTAAATCTCTAGATCTGACGGTTGGGATGAAACCCTAGAACCGACGGTTGAGATTAAATCCCTAGATCCGACGGTTGGGATTAAATCCCTAGAACCGACGGTTGAGATTAAATCCCTAGATCCGACGGTTGGGATGAAACCCTAGATCCGATGGTTGGGATGAAACCCTAGATCCGACGGTGGAGATTAAATCCCTTGATCCGATGGTGGAGATTAAAGGAGGCTTAAGCCCAATTCTATAAATAGAGGGCTAAGGCTTGGGCGGCAAGAATGGTTTTTTTTTTTTTGCATTAGGGTTTTGCCTCTCAAGAGTTTAGGCGGTTAGGGTTTGGTTAGTGGTTTGGGCGGAGACAAGGTAGGAGATTAGGGTTTCCGCATTTTCTCCTTGGTGGTCGGCGCTCACTCTATCTTCCTCCTTGCTTTGGCCGGCCCTCTTCCTCCTCCTTTTCTCCTTGGTGGCCAGCGGTTCTCCAATCCATTGGTGGCCGACGCTTCTCCCATTCCTTGGTGGCCGGCGGCAACATTGTTACAAAGGTTGGCCGGCGCTCAACCATCTAATCCTTGGCTAACGGTTATATCAAGCTCCTTGGCTTGGTGGCCGGTTCTAGAAAGGAGAAGGAGTTTTGTTTAGTTCTTCTCTTTGTTCGGAGCGAGCAAGGAAGAGAAGAACGTGATCTAGAAGGCTTCTACTCGTGGAGGATCTTCGCCCACACGACGTCCATGAGGAGGATAGGACATACGGTAGAAGATCAAGAGGTATAAAAGTTTTACAACTTTCTTTTTCTGATCTTAGCATGTTCTTTATGTGTCGATTATACTAGTTTGCATTTGTATAATCATGGACCCCGAAGACAAACACAAAATTTGGCGATCCGTCCGTCGTCTCTTCCGCGGCTAACCAACTAGAACAGTTGTGTTGCTTGAACAACTAGTTTGTTCAAGCGATCGCTCAAGTTGTTAGCACGACAACGAACTGGTTGTGCTAAGGAAACTCATCCCATCCGGATTAGTTTTTTCATTAGTGAAAATTTTAATCCGGGGACATGGGAGCCAATGAGCCTCCGAAGCAACTACCTACAGTATCCACGCCAAGTATCATCGGGATAGCTTCGACAAGCTACGAGCCACGTCTTCACAAGAGTTACTAGCCTTGCGTTGAAGATGTTGTGATCTGAGAGACGATCACATTTCAATTCCAATTCGAATCCAAAATTGAGTTTCGTAAACTCGCTTATCGAAAATGGTTTTCGTCAACCAATTGACGAAACTTTGATCCTCCACTAAAGAGGATTGCCAGAGATCCAATACTCAGCAAGGAGGTCGCTACCAGAGTTCCAAACATCGACTAAATGATGCTCTCATTGTAAAGGACACAAACTATCCAAGAGGGCAGCTTGGTGGAGGAGGTGGCTGACCAAACAAGTGGTTGGCTGCCCCTTGGTCGGCGGCAGCCAAGTGAGGTTGGTCGACGGCTGAGGATGGTTGTAGGATAGCCGACAACTGGTGGTTGGGCGGCAAGGAGGAGGTGGTGGCACCAAAGGATTGGGCAGCAAGGAGGAGGTGGAGAGAAACAACTAGGGTTTCGAAAACCTAAGTCGATCGAACCAACCAACACGGGTTATCTCTCAACCCCATTATTTATAGAGAATGTATCTCTTATCCAATAAGAGAATTTTCCTCAAGACCTTATCTCTTAAGCCTTTTCTCGAAAAACCTTTTCTCAAAGGGTTATTGGTTCACAACGAATATCCGTTAACCCGTTCCATTAACTTAAGTTAAAATAAACCAAACTGTGTTGGTCTATTTTAAGTTAAAATGAACCAAACCAATTTTGGTTCATTCGTTTAAAACAAAAAAACCACTTTGGTTTATTTCCACCATTGGATTAGAACCAAACTAGTTTGGTTCATCCATCATGTCTTCATAAGACTAGGCCCATCCATGCTTTTGATGTGACTGAAACAATTTCATACTCGCTCCATGTTTGGTCCAACCAAACAAAGTCTCTCTCGATCTAAGAATCTCATTCTCAAACTCATTTTAAATCCTTCGGATAACAATCATCGTGTGTGTGACCAAATAGGTTCCCAATTTATGTTGGTCGTCTATAATTAACCATTAATTATAGAACGATCATGAGTGGCACCTAGTAGTACATCAAGATTCGCAATTAACTGAAAAATCAACGGTTGACCCCATAACAACTTCTGAAACCTTTCAGCAACTACAGTGAATCGTGCTCCATTCCCTTCACTCATCTTATACCCACTCGGTTTAGGACATGGTCTATTGTATCAGTCCCCACTAGGTTGACCATGTCACACCTAGCCCATGTATTACTTCCTCGTTATCCGAATTCTAGTTATTGCACATGTATCCAAGAGTACCATACTCTAAACGTGTAATGCTTTATCTAAAGACTTTAGTAACAATCTGATGAGAGGCCATAGGGTATACATCTCCTCGCAAGGAGTGGTGAATCCTCTGTAGGCTATTCAAACACCTTCGACCATTTCGACTTCGGAGATGCTTGCTTACGATGTCAAAGCATAAGTCTTCATGACCAAGATGACTTGAATATCGCAAGTCGAAGGAACATCACACTTAAGCTGCAGTAAGAACTTCATTGACATATCCATATATGCAGAGAACCATATGAAGTCTTACAACTAGGCACTTCAATGAACTAGTTACCATAACTAGCATCCACGGTTAACTCCGGACATCCCAATGTCTCTAGCCAGTGAAAAATAGCTACTTGGATAAACCAAAGAGTATATCTCCTGCTAGTCTCAACAGAATTGATGGTGTTTGAACACATCAATTCATCGACTAGGGATAATTCCAATACATCACAATTACAAATGTAGAGATAGTCACTAGTTGTTATCCAATCACAAATTATCTCATGCTATGAATCGTATTGCGGATATTCATTAAATGAGTTTAAGATCCAATTAAATACATGAAAACATGTACACTCAAATAGGGAATCTTCTATTGGATCAATGCGGTTCACTAGAGGGGGGGTGAATAGCGAAAAAAAAAACTTTTTCGAATTCGTTTCAAGACAAATATACGCAGCGGAAAGATAAGCAAAACAAAAAGTAAAGGAGACAATAGAAACAAGATATTTACTTGGTTCGTAGCCGAAGGCTACTACTCCAAGGCCCTAGTGGTCCTTGACCACGCACGGAGGGCAAATCACTAAACAAACTCCTCCTCGTTGGAGGTAGGAGTTAATCGATACAAAAAAACTTGAGGTAGAGGGACACTCCCCCTCTCCTCGTTACGATAGAAAAATAGCTTCGAAGAATGTAAATGAGCAACGACACTAAAATTAAAATCGACGTACAAAAATAAAGGAAATGAAACCTAGACGTCGGAGAAGAAGAAGCACGTTGTTGTCGGTAGCTTTGCGGAGACTTTTTGGAAGCTTTGAATTGTTGTGAAAACCCTAAGTTTGGCCCTCCTTTTATAGCCTTTGAGCCCCTTTTCGAGTGGGTTTCAACCAATCACAAATGGACACCAAACCGCTTTGAGGTGGAGTGATAAATCATCACGATCGATGGCCGATGGCAAGATCACCAATTGATGACCTTCGGCAGTCGACTGATACACGACAGTCGAGTCCTCCAAGCTGGCAGTCGACTGATGCTTGCTGCAAGTCAAAGTTAGCTCAATAAAAACATAATTTCGATGGTCGTCGACCATCCGATCTCGACCTAGACCATCTATAAGATGTCTTTGGTCGGATCTACGCTTAAGATCATCCCCGTAAAGAGGATACGACCTCACTTACGCTCACACACACGAGCTTACCTCGATACTTACGTGTTGCTTTTGCTTCCGGCCTTCCACTCGATTCCATCGGCTCCCTCCGAAATCACTCGAGTGTCGCTCGACCACCGCGGCTTTCTCCGGGTGTCGCTAGCCTTCAGCTCCAGCTATATCAATCTTCTGCACACTCGATTCAGCTCGTGAGAAAACAAAATAGACTTAACTTTGTGTCTTTGCTATAATCAAAACACAGGTTCGATTTCGGTGCCTCACTGCACCAACAATCTCCCCCTTTTTGATATATGGCAAAAACACACAAAGTTAAGGAAATTAAGTGCATGAAACAGTAAAGACAAGAAGCAAAAGTAGGAGTAGTAAAAATATTTCTCAAGTTCTCCCCTTAGAGGAACCCTCCCCCTTGACCGAGGGTGAGTACTTGAAAAAGACTTTTAGTTCTCCAAACACAAAAGATAATGAGTTAAGTAAATGGCATTACTTAACTTAGGCTTCTTAGAGTCAAAAATAAGTGCAAGTTAAGTAATCAAAAGTTAAGTCAAAAGGTTAATTATTCAAAAAGGTTTAACTTTTGATTTCTTAACTTGGGCCTTTAAAGTTTTCAATTCCGAAGAGTTGAAACCTAAACCTTACTCCCCCTTAACTTAGGCCAGAATCAAAGTTTTAAGTTAAGTTATCAATTTCAAAAATTTGAAATTGAACTTTGGCCTTTTCTTGAACCTTAACTTTGGCCTTTTCTCGAACCTTAACTTTGGCCTTTTCTCCCCCTTTTGACATAAATCAAGGAAAAAGTGGGGGGGGGGGGGGTTTATGAAAACCCTAAGTCCAAGCATGATGATTTTAAAAATAGTATGTGAAAATAATTCATCTAAATGTTCAACTCTAGTTTGACTTGATTGAAATGATATTATCAACAAGTCCTGATTAGAGTTGGTTAATATTAGTTGCATATTTATACTCAAAGGTTCATATTGACGCACTTGATCTACATCTTGGAACCTGGAGTAGGGTCCTAACATCTCACGCCCATCTACGTGGCTAAGTACACAAACACATTAGTCCTATGTGTTGTGAGATGTACTGGCTCCTTAAATCTATAGGTGCATGTTATCTAAGGTATGTCCTATGCTAGTTCCATCAAAATGAAAAATAAGAAATAGTAGTAAGAAAATATAGTTTGCAAGTTCTTATTCTATTACGCACATGCCCAATTTTCATCTTAATAGACTAAATTCAGCTTCGGGTAGGGGTTTAGTAAATAGGTCTGCTAGGTTAGATTTCGATTCGACGTACTCGAGTTGTATGGCTCCGTTGGCCACATGTTCTCGAATGAAATGGTGTTTAACTTCTATATGTTTGGTCCTAGAGTGACATATTGGATTCTCTGTAAGATTAATTGAACTAATGTTATCTACGTGAAGTTTAGTATTCGTAAAGTCTAACTTAAAGTCGCGGAGGGTGTGCTTCATCCAAAGAAGCTGAGTGACACACTCACCCATCGCGATGTATTCGGCTTCGGTGGTAGACAAGGCAACACAATGTTGCTTCCTACTGCACCAACTCACTAGACTCGAGCCGAGTAGTTGACAACAACCACTCGTGCTCTTTCTGTCGAGTTTACTACCGGCATAATCCGAATCGGAGTAGCCGATTAGTTCGAACTCGGTAGATCTAGGATACCAAATACCAACATTAAGTGTACCCTTTAGATATCTAAGGATACGCTTAACTAGGGTTAGGTGAGACTCCTTGGCACAGGTTTGAAATCTGGCGCACATACTTACTGCAAATAAGATATCAGGTCGGCTTGCAGTTAAGTACAGGAGACTCCCTATTACACTCCTATAGTATTTTAAGTCAATGGGCTTACTTTCTAGGTCTTCTCCTATGTTAACATTAATCGCCATTGGGGTGTTTATTATCTTAGCGTCTTGCATTCCAAATCTTTTAATTAACTCCTTAGTGTATTTTTGTTGATATAGGTATATACCATCCTTAGTTTGTTTAATTTGTAGACCTAAAAAGAAACTTAACTCACCTACCAAGTTCATTTCGAACTCACTTTCCATGAGTGAAACGAACTCGTTTAGTAAGGCTGAGTTAGAGGTTCCAAAAATTATATCGTCTATGTAAATTTGAGCTATGAATATTTCTTTACCTAAGGTTTTTACGAAGAGAGTTGGGTCAACTAAGCCTTGGTTAAACCCTTTTGACTTAAGATGGATTGAAAGTCTCTCGTACCAAGCTCGAGGAGCTTGTTTAAGTCCATAGAGAGCTTTCTTAAGTTTTAGAACATGGTCGGGTTTATCTAGATTTTCGAATCCGGGGAGTTGGCTAACATAAACTTCTTCTTTAATGTATCCATTTAGGAATGCCGACTTAACATCCATTTGAAACAGCTTAAATCCTCGATGTGCGGCATAAGCTAGCAACATTCGAATGGATTCGAGTCTAGCTACTGGGGCATAGGTTTCGTCGTAATCTAAGCCTTCGACTTGGCTAAATCCTTTGGCGACTAACCTAGCCTTGTTTCTAACTACTTCACCTTTATCATCAAGCTTATTTCGAAACACCCACCTTGTTCCAATTATCATTTTGTCTTTAGGTGGTGGTACTAATTCCCACACCTCGTTCCTAGTAAATTGAGCTAGCTCTTCTTGCATTGCAATAATCCAATCGGGATCAAGAAGAGCTTGTTCAATTGATTTGGGTTTTATCTTTGAAATTAAGGAAATTTGACTAAGGTTCCTTTAGGATGCTCTAGTTCGAACTCCTAGATTAGGATCTCCTATCACTTGATCGATAGGGTGGTTAGTCTGAATCCTAGATTGGGTTGGGTTTGTGTCACCTAATGCTTGATCAATGGGGTGGCTTGGTTGAACACTAGTTTGGTTGGAGTCATCTATCACTTGATCAATAGAGTGACTAGGTTGACCTAGGTTAGGATTAACACTAGACCTGATCTCCGGATCAGAGTAAGGTCTAGTATGAATAGGCTCGCTAATTGGGGTTGCCAGGGGTTTTGTAGGTTCATGTCCTTCATCGAATACTACATTGATAGTCTCCTCGACTCTAAGGGTGTCGTGGTTATATACTCTATAAGCTCTACTTGTAGTCGAGTATCCTAGAAAGATTCCGGTCATGGTTTTGGATGTAAATTTCCCTAGGTAATTCTTAGTGTTAAGGATATGTACCTTACACCCAAATACCCTAAAGTACTTGATGTTAGGTATTTTATTGTGATAAATCTCGTACGAGGTCTTAAGGTGCCTCTTTACCATAAGGATCCTATTTTGGACATAGCAAGCCATGCTAACAGCTTCTGCCCAAAACCTATCGGGTAGGTCGTATTCGTTCAACATGGTCCTAGCGGCTTCTTGTAGAGTTCGATTTTTTCGCTCCACTAGGCCATTTTGCTGAGGGGTCCTAGGGCAAGAGAATTCATGGTGGTATCCGTTTAGGTTACAGAAGTCGGTGAACCTTTGATTTTCGAATTCACCACCATGATCGCTTCTAAGTCTTTTAACCTTAAGGTCTTTTTGATTCTCGATTAATTTGAATAGATTGATTAATTGATCTAGGGTATCACTTTTATGCTTGATGAACCTAACCCAGGTAAACCTGGAGTAGTCATCAATTATGACTAAGCAATATTGACTTCTATTGAGTGACTTGGCTCCATGTGAATCGAATAGATCCATATGCAGGAGCTCAAGTACATTTGAGGTTCATTCTTGGTTAGTTAACTTGTGTTGTGTCCTAGGTTGTTTTCCTTGTTGACAAGCATTACAGGTTTTATTAACCAAGTTGTTGAGGTTGGGTAAGCCTCTGACTAAGCCACTCTGACTCATCTTGTGGACGAGTCTTGGGTGCGAGTGACTGAGTCGTCGGTGCCACAACCATGATTCCTCTTGCCGTGTCATAAGACACTTAGTTGAGGAGTTGGTTAAGTTGATCGTATAAATGTTGTTATTTCTAGTTCCTTTAAGAATTGTTTTAGAGGTTTCGTTGGTATTAATTACGCATTCATTTTCTAGAAATATAACCTTATAGTTATTATCACACAATTGGCTTACACTAAGTAAGTTATATTCAAAATTCTCTACAAGTAATACATTTTTAATGACAAAATTCGTGTTAAGCTCGATATCACCTGATCCGATGATTTTGAGCTTGCCATTATTCCCAAAGGCTACCGATCCTTGTCGTTTGAATCGAAGCTTTGCGAATTTGAGTTGATCCCCGGTCATGTGTCGGGAGCAACTGCTGTCCAACATCCATTGATCCTACACACAAGGTGGTTGGATTGGATGTTAGATTTTGTTAAGAAAATTGGTTGTAAGTTGTTAACCCTAGGTCATCTCACGAGTCTATATGATCAAGCATGTTATACTTATGTGTTTTTGAGATGACTTCCATTAAGTTGATTAAGTGGATTTAGGTTCAAGTAATTTTATGTTGAGATGATTTCCAATTAAATTGATTAAGTGAATTTAGGTTCAAGTAGATTTAGGTTCAAGTGATTTTATGTTGAGATGATTTCCAATTAAATTGATTAAGTGAATTTAGGTTCAAGTAGATTTAGGTTCAAGTGATTTATGTTAGATTTGGATTTAACCCAAGGCTTGTCAAGTTTACCTTTTCAAGATCATGGCTTCCAGGTCGTGGCGAGGCACAGGGGCCTTCTTTTATCGGATCATCGACCACTTCCTTAGACAAAGCCATTTTCAAGAAAATGATGACTTGACTCACCTAAAATTATTTCCTCGTCTAACTAGTTATTTTTGAAAAGAGGCTCCCCGAGGCTCAATCTTTTCGAAGGATTTTAGTTGATTATTTGAAAAGAGGCTCCCCGAGGCTCAATCTTTTCAAAGGATTTTAGTTGGTTATTTATGTGTTCTAAGTGAGTTCACGAAAGAAAACAAAAATAACAAAAAAAATCTAAGCATGCAATTTCTAAGTTAAAACACAAACATGTTTTGTACTGGCTCCCCTTAGACCGTTGAATCGGTTCGGTCTATCCACATAGTGGATTTGGTCCTTGGGAACCCAGTACAAGTTGGATCCTAGAGTTGAAATCAAAGTGGTCTTAGGGACCCATGCTTGGACACATTTTTTATGTCTACTTACGATTGACATATATGACTTATTGGTCGTGTTTGAGTTAAACCCTAGTCCGGCCTTGTTGTACACGGCCCTTTGCGATCCAAGTAGGAGGTCAAGTCCTTTGGATCCCAAAGTAAACCTTTCCAACGTATTCCTAAGATCTTCGACTTGACTCTTCAAGAGTGAGTTCTCAACTTCGAGTTTTTCAACCCGAGTTGAGTCCTTCTCTTGAACTCGACTAGTCGAAGAGGTTAGGGAGACCTTGTGTTTGAGGAGTTTAACCTCCTCAACCAGGGTCTCGACCTTGGACTCGGATTTAACTAATTTCCTAGACAAAAACCTAACCGTATTATGTAAGGTATTAAATAAAGCTCGACTTACTTTAAGGGTATCTTTTGAACCGGATGCATATCCGTGGCTTGACTTGAAGGTAGCTTCGTAGTCCGAGTCATCCTCAGGTTCTGACTCAAGTTCAGGCTCGGTCTCCGTGTCCGACTCAATTGATTTCGCCATGAAGGCGTGGTCTTCGTCTTCTTCGGATGACGCTTCTTCCCATGTCGCGTTGAGGGCCTTCTTGTGCTTAGGTGCTTGGTGGTTGAGCTTAGGGAACTCGGACTTGATATGTCCAAACCTGTTACACTCATAACACCTAATATTAGAACTTTTAGGCTTACCTTGGTTGGGTCGAGTCGTAGTTCGCTTTCGTCCCTTGGCTATCCTTCGAGCTAGGTTCATTAGTTCGGCAGTCAACTCCAGGTCAACTTCTTCTTCGGACTCATCTTCCTCCTCGGGTGGTGGTGGCTTGCTTGCGATTTTCTTCTTCTTTGAACCTACAAACAAGGCTATACCCCTCTCGGGTTCCGAGTTGGATTGTTCATGTAATTCAAAATCCAAAAAGAGTTCGTCTAACCTAATTTTAGAAAGGTCCTTGGAGACCTTATAGGCATCAACCATGGATGCCCATAAGGTAGTCCTCGGAAAAGAGTTTAGGACATACCTAATAAGGTCGCGGTTTTCGACCTTTTGCCCGATTGCGTGTAGGTTGTTGACTATGTCTTGGACACGGGCGTGGAGTTGCGTCGCGGACTCGTGTTCCTGTATTTTTAGTGTGTACAATTTATTGAATAACAAATCACGTTTGCAAACCTTAGCTTGATCCGATCCTTCGTGTAACTCGATTAGCTTTGTCCAAAGATCCTTTGCGCTTATGAAGGGGCCGACGCGATTTAGCTCCTCCTTTGACAAGCCGCACTGGAAGATTTGTGTTGCCTTGGCATCGGCTTCGACTTGTCGTTTTGTTGCAACGGTCCATTGATCATAATCCAAGGAGTCACCCACTTCATTAGTCGGAAGTGTGAAACCCGTTTGGATTATGATCCACATCTCGATTTGGGTTTTGAGAAAGCATTCCATCCGACCTTTCCAGTAACGGAAATCATCTCCGTTGTAAAACTGAGGTCGGACGGTGCTAAAACCCTCGAGATGGGCCATTAGAACAAAGAGACAAGGAGACTAAAATGAAAACCTAGCAACAACAAAAACACACGAAAGTACCAAGACTTGCGTCTTGGATTAGTAGTGCGGGAAATAAAAAGAAATAAACGAAAAATATAAAGTTAAGCAAAGAAATAAGAAACTAAATAAAAAGTAAGTACTCACAACCTTCGATTTCCCCGAAAGGATACTAAACGTCGTTTTTTGAGGATGAAAACAGCTTGTTACGGGGGTAAACCCCGGTAAGAAGTGTAGATCTCTGTGAGAGCTTCGATTTGGTAGGTAGACCGTGTCGTGGGTCAACTTGTACGAAAAGTTATGCCCGTTTGACCGTCGGCTACTCCAAAAGCGAATACTTGCAAAACAAAATCAAACGAAGAGTACCAAGACTTCGTCTTGGATTAGTAGTGCGGGAGAAAAATTTAAACGAACAAAAAACAAATCTGTGAAAAAAAGTTAGATTGGTGGTTTCACCAAATCTAAGCACCCCCGGCTCTGATACCAATTGTTGGATCAATGCGGTTCGCTAGAGGGGGGGTGAATAGCGAAAGAAAAAACTTTTTCGAATTCGTTTCAAGACAAATATACGCAGCGGAAAGATAAGCAAAACAAAAAGTAAAGGAGACAATAGAAACAAGATATTTACTTGGTTCGTAGCCGAAGGCTACTATTCCAAGGCCCTAGTGGTCCTTGACCACGCACGGAGGGCAAATCACTAAACAAACTCCTCCTCGTTGGAGGTAGGAGTTAATCGATACAAAAAAACTTGAGGTAGAGGCACACTCCCCCTCTCCTCGTTACGATAGAAAAATAGCTTCGAAGAATGTAAATGAGCAACGACACTAAAATTAAAACCGACGTACAAAACTAAAGGAAATGAAACCTAGACATCGGAGAAGAAGAAGCACGTTGTTGTCGGTAGCTTTGCGGAGACTTTTTGGAAGCTTTGAATTGTTGTGAAAACCCTAAGTTTGGCCCTCCTTTTATAGCCTTTGAGCCCCTTTTCGAGTGGGTCTTCAACCAATCACAAATGGACACCAAACCGCTTTGAGGTGGAGTGATAAGCCTTGACTCCTCGAATCTGATCATTGACCATCGATCGGTGATGGCCATCATCGATCGTGATGGCGACATCGATCGATTGATGACCTTAAGCGATCGTGATACGGCGGTCGAGTCCTCCAGTGGCGATCGTGATGCTTGCTGCAAGTCAAAGTTAGCTCAACAAAAACATAATTCCGACGGTCTTCGATCGTCCGATCTCGACCTAGACCACCTATGAGATGTCTTGGGTCGGATCTACGCTTAAGATCATCCCCGTAAAGAGGATACGACCTCACTTAAGCTCACACACACGAGCTTACCTCGATACTTACGTGTTGCTTTTGCTTTCGGCCTTCCACTCGATTCCATCGGGTCCCTCCGAAATCACTCGAGTGTCGCTCGACCACCGCGGCTTTCTCCGGGTGTCGCTAGCCTTCAGCTCCAGCTATATCAATCTTCTGCACACTCGATTCAGCTCGTGAGAAAGCAAAATAGACTTAACTTTGTGTCTTTGCTATAATCAAAACACAGGTTCGATTTCGGTGCCTCACTGCACCAACATCTTCATTTGTCAAATAAATGGTACAACCATAAGGTGATTGCCTTAGAGCATCTCTCATATATAACTAACAGGTACACCTTCACTATGCTTTGGCATTGGAAGAGTTAAGTTTGGGCTTATTGGTTAGCTTAACTTAAAGGTGTTGTCAAACATAAAAAAGGGAGAGATTGTTGGTGCAATCGACCCAGGTCATGATTGACCAGACTCGAGGGGGACTCGAGTAGTGTTTTTATGTTTGATAAATTGTTTGGCCATTGTTTGACAATGGGTTGATCATATGATTGACATGGGTTTGACCATATGAGGAGATTTCTTTATGGGGTGATTGTTTAAGCAATCGGCCTCAGGTCAAGGTTGACCTAGCCCCAGTAGGACTCGAGAGAAGTCCATGTTTGGATACTTGGCATGGAAAGTCCAAGTCTTGGGTACTTGGCATGAAAAGTCCAAGCATGGGTCTTGCCAATGGTATAGTCCAAGTGATGGGCACTTGACAATGGTAAAGTCTAAGTCATGGGCACTTGGCATGTGAAAGTCCAAGTCATGGGTACTTGGCAATTGGAAAGTCCAAGCATGGATCTTGGCAACGGTAAAGTCCAAGTCATGGGCACTTGGCAATGGTAAAGTCCAAGTCATGGGCACTTGCCATTTGAAAGTCCAAGTCATCGATAGTTGGCAATTGAAAAGTCCAAGCATAGGTCTTGGAAATGGAAAGTCCAAGTCATGGGTACTTGGCAAGGAAAGTCCAAAGGTATAGTCTTGGCAGTGTAAAGTTCAAGTGAACTTTGGTGGTGAAAGTCCAAGTATGGATGTTTGGCAATTGCAAAGTCCAAGGGTGTGATATTGTGGCGTAAAGTCCAAGCATGGAGTCTTGGTAGCATAAGTCCAAATGTACCTTGACAAGGAACCTAATTAACATGACATAGCTGATGGAGGAACTTGAAGGCTAGCACAAGGATGAAGAGTCACGGACTTGAGGGATCCAAGAGGTGTGAGGCTGATGGAAGTGGGTTGAAGGCTTAGGTTTAGGCTTGGGGTGTTTATCAAGTATGAGGGGAGCATACTTGGGGTTAAACCTCATTGTTAAGATTTATTAGTCGACTGGAGTATTGAAAAGTCGACTGACTGAGTGTTTTACACTCGAGAGTTGAGTTGACTCAGATTAGTCGACTGAGATTATGACTAGTCGACTAGTCGGTAGTCAACTAGAGGCTTGATTGTGGCTGTTTCATTGGCAGTTTATTGCCATGTATGGGCAGTCGACTGACCTTACACTGCCATGGATGGTCGTCGACTGTGTTAGGATTGAAGGCCCAGCTCGAAGGAGGGATGAATTTCCTTTCTTGATTAACTACAAGAGTTGTTAGCTGAAGCACAAATAAAAGAAGGCTAAAACAAAATTAAATAAAAGACAAAGCTAACACAAGCCTTTAACGTGGTTCACAGCCTCGGGCCGCTAGTCCACGATAATCTTTTAGGTGGATCACTCCTTCAACCCTTCCACTAGTTTCTCTTTTAGATGAACAAAAGGTGGAGAAGGATCTTCTTACAATAAACCCTCTTCTTACAAGATGATAGAAGTAAGATAGTAAAGAAGAGAGTAAAAACCCTTAAAAAATTTGGAGAGCTTGAGACTATAATTTAGAGTGAAAGCATTAGCCTCCTTTTATAGAGAGGAGGCAGTTTTTCCTATTGGGCATGCAACAGTCGACTGTTGAATGCTAGCAGTCGACTGCCGCTGTAGCTGACCAACTCCAACAGCTTCTGACCAAGCCTGATCCGCGGTGATCACAGCTCAACAATACACTAATCAGTTGACTGCTCACACTAGCAGTCGACTGATCCAAGAAATCAGTCGGCTACGTGAGGTTCTATGCCAGTGTCCACTTATAACAGTCGACTAATGGTGGACCAGTTGACTACTAAACCCTAGCATTCTACTGATGGCAATAAAAACCCTGTCGACGGTAGTCATTTTCTTGACCAGTCGACTGATACCTATATCAGTCGACTGGCGTCGGGTAAAATCTCAAACCAAGATGTTTGAGCATCCGACACATGATCTTAGCCATTTGGCCAAGTTCACCTAAGTTAAAATAACCACCCTGGGTTACAATCGCTCAACTCTAATCTTCCCATGGAGTCTTCCTTTGGCCTGTGTCCCTTGGATGCACTAATTTTATAGCTTCTCCCCATGCCATCCTTTCCGTCTTGCCCTGAAGTTTGCTTCCTTTGGCTTAACTCCATTACTCTTCATCTAGCAGTCCCTCGGATGCACTAAGCTAACGACTTCTCCCCGTGCCATCCTTCACTGACTTAAGGACCTAAACCATGAGTTGAATGAACTTGCCAATGCTTGACCGTATCAAACTACTCATGTGTGATTCACCAAGTCCTATAAAACTTAGAACACACATCAAAAGCATAGTCACCCTAACTTAAACTCTTTGACATGCACATCAAAACCATGATCATACTTGGGTTGATTGCCCTAACAATCTCCCCCTTTTTGATGTGTGGCAATATGTTTAAGTTAGGTAAAAATACTTAAGTAAAA
Source organism: Wurfbainia villosa (assembly GCA_025175895.1). Lineage (NCBI taxonomy): Eukaryota > Viridiplantae > Streptophyta > Magnoliopsida > Zingiberales > Zingiberaceae > Wurfbainia > Wurfbainia villosa. Next base: position 55,171,356 of record CM046002.1, read on the forward strand.
GTGAAGTGATGCGCATGAGCATGATCTCTAATCTCTGACAGGAAGCATCGAGGACTCAAAACACGCGCTTGCGCTCAACGCCCACAAGTGCACGGATGTCATCAAGTAATAAAAGATTATCGATCCCACAGAGACTGAGATTCGAGTACCGATTGTCCAATGGATTTTGTTGTTCAGAGTGAATGTCCTAATGACGAGGGTTGCGAGGTTAAATGCAATCGTAACTCTAGTACGATGTCACTCAGAGACAGCGAAGAAAGGTTCAAAGTTCCTTAAGAGGATTCTAGGACATTAGTTTCACTTGTGTGTTATTGGAACATGCTATCAATTAAATGCTTCCTAAATCTCTAATTACGATCTTGTGGGAGGATCATCATACATTTGCCCGATGAACTTTTGCTTCTACCAGGAACTACCTATTCCTAACCAAGCAGACCTTTTAGATCATCAGAGCTCACGGGGTTGGTACTGTTGGGAGCCTTCTGTTACTAAGGTCTCTCAACCCTCCTAGAGTTAATTTCTCATACTTTGGCCCTTCTGCTAAGATAGGCTATTGGGTAGGAGGATGTCCTAATAATCCCTATGAAGAGTCAGAACGTATTTCATCTCTTAATCTATTTTATTCTACTATCTAAGATTATCGGAGAGAGGATGCTCGCAAAGTTCCTCCATGTTTCTCCTAGATCTTTGATACAAAGGCTATCACCCTTTGTATGGGCCATGCACACTAGATATAGAATCAAAACATAATTTTCATCGATCCAGGAAACATCAATTGCAAATATAAACTCAAGAATAGAAATTATATTCAAACTAGCACGTCCAATGTACACAAGCTACTCCCTAATCCTAGAATCGAAGTATCTACTCGATAGGTAAAAGAGAACAGACACAAGGTATCATAGATTGAATCATTACAATGTAAAGATATCTAAAAACGAAATTACAGTACTCTTTGTCATTCTCCTTGGCATTGGTGCACATATTTCGGTCCTCGAGCTACTTCTTTCCTTCAAGGTGCGAGTCTCCGGTTCATTTTAGGGAACTGTCTTGTTGTCCTAGCCATCGGGACACCTACCTAGGGTTTGGGCATTCCTTCCTATTTATAGATGTCAAGCTGGCTCCTCAGAAATCCTACAAAAAATCCTAGTCATGTCAAAACAACCCTACGCCACATGACCGTATGGATTCCAAATGGTCGTCCGTGTGTGGCAGTGGGCCTAGCCATCTTCGTGGTTTGGACACGGCCGTGCGGAATTCACACGGTCGGTCATGTCTGCCTATGTTCTACCCATTGATTGTCTTCCTTTTGCTCCAAAAGTGTGTCGTTTTTCCTGTAAAATGCTACCCTCCACACAAAAGCAACAAGAGCATATCTCCGAAATAGAAAATAGGAAATGCATGCAAAACAAAATAGAATATGCATGAAACAAGTATAAAATGTAATGAGATATGAGCGAAAATTACTCCTAAAATCTTATATGTTTTGTTCACATCAATCTCCCCAGACTTAGATCTTTAGTTTTCCTTAAGCAAACTTCACTGCCATGAAATTTTAAAAATCATTATTCCATACTTAGCATGTTAACTGCATTTATCAAGTGATATATTCAATCAAAGCAAAATAGATATGTTCTAAAAATTCACTAAGTTAGCTTTTCATACATGTGTTGAGTGAATTTTTTTAAGGGATCCTCATTCAACAGTGAGTTAAGTCATCATCTAATAGCTTTCCTAAGGTTTCTAATCTTTAGGCACTTACCTGCCCTTAGCGAGGGTCGTTCCCTAGATTTAGCATAAAGTCTCAAAGGCATGCTCGGTATTGAGAGAAATTGGTAGGTGTTTCCCCAATAACCTAACTCGTTCTTAAAAAGGCACCTAGCCATTTCCACCCACGACAACTATTTTTTTATCTCTCATAATTTTTTTTATTTTCTCTCTGTCTCTCTTTTTTTTTCTCAAAGAACCTTTTTTTTTCTTCTCCTGCTCACAAGGATTTTGTTTTTTCTGAATGGGCTTACACAATCTGAGCATCTCCAGTAACAAAAATGCTAAATCTAGAGTCACCTATGGATTCCAAAGTACTAGACTACTGGGATGAATCATAACTATGTATGTAATAGATTTTTTTTTTAATATTCATCAAGTGTGAGTGAAATATAAAAGCTAACTTGTGCAAGTCTAGAACATTCATTAAAGCAACTAAAACAAATACCAAAAGATAAATGAAGTTAAACTATCTATGGAAACATTCGTGAAGAAATCTTAAAAATATTATTGAGGCAGCTTAAAGATGGCAAAAACTAAGTGCTAAAAGGAAACTTAAATATTCTATGCATGGACAAATGAATGCAAACTAAAACTAAACTTTAAATGTCGAGAAAGAAACTACTGCTAGAAACAAAACATATCAAAATTTGGGGTCCTTTCCCAGATTTAAGTGAAATAACACCTCTAATATGGAGGTTGAGGTGGGAAGTTTGGAAATCTTTGTAACACCCCAAAATTTTCTCCAAAATTTTTGTATAGAGTTTAATTTCATGTCTAGTAGATTATATATGGAATCCTGGAAAATGATGATAAAAGAATAAAAAGTGGAGAGGTGAGGTTTGAACCTTAAACCTCTTGGTGAGAGTTAACTCTTACCATGCATGTGATGACCAAGTGCTAAGCAGTAGATTACTGTTGGAGAAAGAGGAGAAATTGTAGATGAGTGTGAGGAGGGTAAATGAAGAGGCATGAAAAGAGAAGAGACACTTCTCTTCCTCCCTTTATAAATGAGAGGGAAAGTTTCATTTGACAACATCTTCTTCCTTCTTCCTCCTTCCACCGAAATCCTAGGGATCCTTCCTTGAGTTTCGGCCAAAACAAAATAGGGTTCCACCCTAGAGAGTTAAGCAAAGGGAAGGTTTCATCTAAGGGGCAAATCTTCATCTAAGGGTCAAGAGCACCAAGAAGGGTTCTAGGGCAAGATTATTTCTTGTCTCCTCTCCAATCAAGGTCTCTCTTATTAAGGGGTAATATAAGTGGTAAGATTTCTTCACCTGCAGTATATTTGTTCTTGTAGGATATGATATATGAAAGAAATATAAAATTTTGATACCCTACAAGTTTCGGCCAATTAGGGTTTTAGGGCTAGGGTTGCATGAAAATACTCCTTATGAAATTATGATATGTTGTATGCCTTCATGTATGAATTTTAGGTGACAAAAATGAAAGTTTGTGCCACTACATGTTTCGGCCACCTAGGGTTTTAGGGCTAGGGTTGCATGAAAATACTCCTTATGAAATTATGATATGTTGTATGCCTTCATGTATGAATTTTAGGTGACAAAAATGAAAGTTTGTGCCCCTACATGTTTCGGCCACCTAGGGTTTTAGGGCTAGGGTTGCATGAAAATACTCCTTATGAAATTATGATATGTTGTATGCCTTCATGTATGAATTTTAGGTGACAAAAATGAATGTTTGTGCCCCTACATGTTTCGGCCATCTTGGGTTATAGGGCTAGGATTGCATGAAAACACTCCTTATAAAATTATGATATGTTGTATGCCTAGGTTATGAACATGTTTATGATTTAATATGCCATGAATTATGACTATGTGATGAATATGTTTATGATTTAATATGCCATGAATTATGACTATGTGATGAACATGTTTATGATTTAATGTGCCATGAATTATGCCTAGGTGATGAACATGGTTATGATTTATTATGCCATGAAATATGCCTATGTGATGAACATGTTTATGATTTAATATGCCATGAATTATGCCTATGTGATGAACATGTTTATGATTTAATATGCCATGAATTATGCCTATGTGATGAACATGTTTATGATTTAATATGCCATGAAATATGCCTATGTGATGAACATGTTTATGATTTGATATGCCATGAAATATGCTTATGTGATGAACATGTTTATGCTTTAAGACCCCTTTTGGGTATTCTTATGTTATGAATGCATATATGCTATGAAATGTCTAAGAAGATGCTTCCCCTTATTATGTTGGGATTAAGAGCTCTCTTTATGATAAGATAAGAGGGAGATACTTCCCTTTTTATGTTGGGATTAAGAGCTCTCCTTATGATAAGATAAGACGGAGATGCTTCCCTTTTTATGTTGGGGATTAAGAGCATTTTTTATGATATGACATGAAAGAAAAGAAAGAAAATTAAGTATTTTACTTTGTAAGAGATTAAGTACCCGACCCATAGGTGGTCGTTAATCAAATCCAAGGGACATAAGAAGACGTAAGAGGTCTTGCCCTGGTAAGACGTAAGAGGTCTTGCTCTAGTAGGTCTGGTGGCTCGCTACCCCAGCCTATTAGGGAATGCGCTTTATGTGGTACTTAGCCTGGGCCCCCCCTTCATGTATGATTATGTTGAAGTATCTATATGTATATGTTTTGAAAAGAAAGGACTTGTATGAAATCGTGAATGCTTATGTTCAAGTTTAAGAATGCTTATGATTATGTCCTTTATGCATGTTTAGGATTGATGATGTCATGAATGCTTATGTTCAAGTTTAAGAATGCTTATGATTATGCCCTTTATGCATGTTTAGGATTGATGATGTCATGAATGCTTATGTTCAAGTTTAAGAATGCTTATGATTATGCCCTTTATGCATGTTTAGGATTGACGATGTCATGAATGCATATGGTTAATTTATGCCATGCTTAGATTTAATTATGTTCAGCATGCTTATGTCAATTTTAGGCCATGCTTATGTTTCATTACGATAGTATGTTGATGATTAGTGTTGTTATGAAATACTTATGTTATTTATGCTAGTATGGTCATGTTTTCTACTTATTTGATGTAATTTGTGGCTTTTGTGAGTAGGCAAGAATCTTACTAAGCTATATGCTTATAGTTTATGTTGTCCATATACTGCAGATAAAGGAAACATCAACTAGAGGAAGTAGCAGGAGGGGCAGAGTGTGTGTGATAGTGGCATGGTGGAAAAAGACCCTATTACTCTCTGCTTTTATTTATATGCTCAATGAACAACTTAAGACATTTGCTTCCGCTTTTATGACTTGTGATTTATTAGTACCATGTTGGATGTTACTTAGTTCATGTTATTATTCACCTTACTTATGAAAGTTTTATATGTTAGAACTCATGAATGGATAGTGTTAATAATAGTTACATTCTCTAATCTTTATGTTATGCATATTATAAAATGAGATATGATGTGGTAACATGCTAATTATGATTATGATATGTGATGATTGTTATAAAAGAAGTTAGGATATGTTAACATGCTAATTATGATTATGATATGTAATGCATGTTATAAAAGAAGTTATGATATGTTAACATGCTAATTAGGTCTATGATATGTGATGCAAAGAAGATTTATGTCATGATAACATGTTCGATTATGTAGATTGTGAAATGATCCATATAAGTTATGTTATAAAAAAAAAAGTAGCGCCGCCCTGAGAGCAGATAAGGGCGGGCGTTACAGGTTGGTATCAGAGCGGGTTCACCTTTCCACTATCACATATCAAGCCTCCATCCTGCTGTTTCCAAGTAAGTAACTTTATATATACCTAAATTTCTTTTATAATGAAGAATGTCTTCTATCTAGATAGAAATAATACCTCATCATGTTTTAGTAGAATGGAACCATACTTGTGACTTAGATAGTAATGATACCTTACCATGCTTTATATGATGGAAACATATTTCTAACCTAGAATTACAACTAGAAAGGATACCTTACTTTGTTTATGATAAGGAATGTTTAGATGCATGTATATGAGTAGAAATTATAATAATACCTTAATTATTTATTTATCACTTAGATAACATGGATGGGAGACGTAGTAATAGAGGGAAGGAATCAGCACCCCCATCAAATTTGATGCATGTGGTTACCAAGCTACAACGTCAGGTCGCAGAACAACAGCTGGTTATCAATGCTCTCATGAATCAACCCGGGAACCCTAGCACCACACCAGAGACGCAGAACGTGACGCCAAACACGACCACTATGGTGCAAGCACCATTAGTCAATGCTGCCACCGGGGTCCGACCCGAAGCTTATCTGATTCAATGGCAGAGGCTGAAACCAGAAAATTTCTTAGGTGCCTGCGAACCATGGGATGCCCAAGCCTGGTTCAAAACAGTTGAGAGCATCGTGGAGCTGCTGGATTGGCCCGAGCACGAAAAGATAAAATGTGCCTCATTACGCGCTACGGAGATGCGAGGATGTGGTGGGAGAGAGTCAAAGCCAAGAGACAAGTAAATCAAATGAGGTGGATCTTTGAATGAGTTCTTGAGGAGTTCTTTGAGCGGATCACAAATAAGCACTACGATGAATTCTCGAGTTCCGACAAGGCGATCTATCGATCGGTGAAGCTATGAAAAGGTTCAACCGGCATCTCTGCCGAAATTAGTCAATACTGAGAAGGGAGAGGATCGGACTCATCTTTGAAAATGTTACGACCAGGAGATAGCCACGAATGTGGTCGTGAGTCAATCGACCCCTAGGAGATAGCCCTAAATGTGGTCGGTGTTCCGTAGTGCCACGATCACCGAGCACTACGAACAACATCGGTCAACAAAATAAGGCAGGACCGAGGTCGAAATCTCAGAATACTATTTGGAAGAGGGACCGATGGCAAGAAGAAATAGTGGAATGGCCCGGGGGCCCGGAACAACCAAACTATGTATCTGACCGTCCTACATGTGGGAAGAAGCATCCGGGAATATCGTGGCACGAGGAAGTGTTCTGATTGTGGTGGAGGGACACATAGCAAGGGCCCTACCGAGTTTAGGCACCTCCTCGTGATATGTCGATACCAAGTGTTAGGGCAATCTCTTGCATTAATATGGTTTTGATGGTGTGGCAAAGGGTTTAAGTTAGTTTGATATGTTGATTTGATATGTGCGTTGAAGTCGTGCAGGACTTAGTAATTCGCACATAGAGCCGTGGCGAGTTTCACATCTCATGACTCGTGCCTTGAGTCGGTGAAGGATAGCTTTGCGGAAGTTGTGCGCTTGGAGCATCCGAGGGACCGCCGGACGAGAAGCTTGGAGTGAAGCCGGAGGAAGTAGACTTGAGGCAAGAGGCGAAGGAGCATTGCGAGCCGTCGCGCGATCTTTGTCGAGGGCGTGGCCGAGAATGAAGAGAACCGAGCGAGGACTCCGAGAAATGAGTGGCGATTGTAACCCGGGAAGGGTAGCTCTTAGGTGAAACTTGGCCATTTGGCCAAGTGTCGGATGGGTTTCGACACGGTCATTGCCATGTCATAGCGATCGTCTAAGTCAGTGAGTTCGACTGGTATACGATTATTGGATTATGGCAGCGATCGGCGCCATCGTGGCGATCCAATATCGATCATTCTTTGGCGTGATCGACCGTAGTCAATAAGGGTTGACCGCAACCGTTCGTAGCCCGCGGTCGACTACGAGCGGCGATCGTGATGAGGTCCATCAGTCGACTGCCAAGAGTTCCGTTGGACTACAACGGTCGGGATCCGACGTGTTCGGAGGCCGTTGTAGTGACGGCAGTCGACTGCCAAGGGCGGCAGTCGACTGGTGGCGGCCAACGGGAAGAAGTTAGCCCTCTCTATAAAAAGAGAGGGTGTAAGCCTTTGAGAGGCTAATGCTCATACTCCAAACAATCTTCCTAGTGCCCCACAAGCTCTAAACTCTTCTTACCTGTTCTTACTCCATTCTATTTGTAAGAAGAGTGTGCTTGATTTGTAAAGGTTACCTCCACCTAGCTTGGTGCAAAGGAGAGACCATTTAGTGGATTTGTTTAACGGAGTGATTATCCGAGGACGAATCAGGGACCGTGGATTAACGGCGTAGCCGTGAACCACGTTATACCATCGTGTTAGCGTTTGTTTTATTGTTTGTCTTTTGCTTTGTATTTATATATTCCGCTTGCGCTAATCTTTTGTAGACGAGCAATTTACGACGTCCAACGTATGATGTTAGTAATATATGAGAGATGTCCTAAGGCAATCGCCTTATGTATGAACCATTTATATGATAAATGAAGATTCACTATTTGAGTATACATGTTTTATGTATTTGATTGGATCTTAAACTCATTTACTGAATGTCCACGATACGATTCACGGCATGAGAGAATTTGTGATTGGATCACAACTAGTGAGTATCTCTACATGTGTAATTGTGATGTATCGGAATTATCCCTAGTCGATGAATTGATGGATTTGGACACCATCAATTCGCCGAGACTAACGCAGGTATACTCCTTGGTGTATCCAAGCGGTGATTCTCACGGGAGACATAGTGATGTCGGAGTTAATCGTGGATGCTAGTTATGGTAACTAGTTCATTGGAGTGACCGGTAGTAAGACTTCATATGGTTCTCTGCATATATAGATATGTCAATGAAGTTCTTACTGTGGCTTAAGTGCGATGTTCCTTTGACTTGCGGTATTCAAGTCATCTTGATCATGGAGACTTATGCTTTGACATCTTAAGCAAACATCTCTCAGGAGATGTGGACCCGGGATGATTGGGTATAAGTCGAAGTGATCGAAGGTGTTTGAATAGCCTATAAAGGATTCACCACTCCTTGCGAGGAGATGTATACCCATGGCCTCTCGTCGGATTGTTACTAAAGTCTTTAGCCAAAGCATTACATGTTTAGAGTAAGGTACTCTTCGATACATGTGGAGTAACTAGAATCCGTAGGACGAGGAAATGATACTTGGGCTAGGTGTGATGTAGTCAGCCTAGTGGGAACTGACACTATAGACCATGTCCTGGACCAAGTGGGTATAAGATGAGTGAAGGGAATGGGGCACGAATCATTCGAGCTACTGAAGGGTTTCAGAAATAGTTCTGGATCAACCATTGATCTTTTCGGTTAATTGGGGATCATGATGTACTACTAGGTGCCACTCATGATCATTCTATAATTAATGGTTAATTATAGACGGCCAACATAAACCGAGAACCTATTTGGTCACACGCACAACGAGTGTAATCCAAAGGATTTAAAACGAGCTTGAGAATGGGATTCTCAGACCGAGAGAAACTATGTTTGGTTGGACCAAACATAAAGCGAGCATGAAATTGTTTCAGTCGCAATGGAAGCATGGATGGGCCGTGTCTTATGAAGACATAATGGATGGACAAAAATGGTTTGGTTCTAATCCAATGGATGAGAATAAACCAAAGGGTTTGGTTTATATTAAACGAATGAACCAAAGGTTGGTTCGGTTCGTTTTAACTTAAAATAAACCATCATGGTTTGGTTTATTTTAACTTATCTTAATGGAGCGGGTTAACGGGATTTATGGATATGATCCATTAACCATTAAGAGAATTAGTTCTCTATAAAATAGGGCTTAAACCCTAATCCAAAACCCTAATCTATTTTGGCCGTCCAACATAGTTGCCGCCCACCTCCTTGGTGATTTCGGCGCCCAAATACAAGCTGCCGCCGCCCAGCTTTGTGCCGCCGTCCAAGACCCTTGCCGGCGTCCAAGCTCCAGCCGGTGAACCTCCGGCGACCCTCCGGTGATCTCCTATAGGTTCGGCATCAAGGTGAGCTTTTTCTCTCCTTGTTTTGGCCGGCGCCTACTCCTCCACCAAGCTGTCCAGTTTTCTGGACAGCTTCTCCTCTCGTCGGAGCGTCGTTTGGACGACGGTTAGTGCTCCGACAGCGGCTAACTTACCAGGGATTTGATCTCCGGTAATCCTCTGAGGTGGAGGACGAAGGATTCGTCAAACGGTTGACGAATACCTCTCCGGAGAAGCGAGTTTTGAGAACTCGTTTTAGGATCCGAATTTGGATTCGGATCGTGATCAGCTCGCGATCACGTCGTCTTCAACACGAGGCTAGTAACCCGTACGAAGACGAAGCTCGTGACTTAGCGAAGTCATCCCGAGGAGCTCGGCGTGGATACGGATAGAGACGATTCTTACGAGGATCGTTCCGGTTGATGCCGTTCTCGCTACACGTCATACGGAAGGTATAACGTAGTTTAATTTCCTTTATTGCAAATTTTTATTTACGGTTATGTCTACACTTGTTGTAATAGCATGCGTGTGTTGTGTGTGTTGTAATAAATATAGATTTATTATTTTTAATTGCTTCCGCTGTGCTCATGTTTACGAAACATGATCGAACACACGCCGCAGGTCAGGAAACCCAACTTGAGTATCGAGCCTGTGTTGTGTTTCGACATAATCGTAAAATGGTTTTGCGATAGTCATAATGTATTTCTGGAAATTTTCTAATTTTGGAAATTTAGAAGTATTTATGGAAATTTTTCAATTTTGGAAAGTCTAGAAGTATTTATGGAAATCTTCCACTTTTGGAAAGTTGGAAGTATTTATGGAAAGTGATATTTTCCATAAATAAAATATTTGATTAGATTCTGGAAATTTGTTTCCTAATTTAATCATGATTTGATTTGGGAAATCAAATCTTAAAATATTTTATTTACATAAGTAGTTTTAATGATTTAGGAAATTGGTTTCCTAAATAGATTTTCCTTAATCAAATAATTCCATGAATAAAATATGTGATTAGATTTGGAAATTTGTTTCCTAATTTAATTATGATTTGATTTGGAGAATCAAATCTTAAACATATTTTATTTCCATAAATAGTTATGACATATAAGGAAATATATACATGACATAATTGTATGTCATGTAATTGCATTAGATGCATAACATTATGCCATGCGTGTCGTGACATGTAGATGTATGCCATGTATGCCATGCATGTAGATAATAGTTATTTGCATGCAAAGAGGATGAGACATAAAAACCCTAACTCAATATTAAAGCCTACACCTTCCATTAATATGGTTAGAACCAGAGTTCTGTTTCTTGTTTGGGTTGTTGGACTCACTCCAAGCCCGGCTCGAACCTTAACATGTTCAAATCATTGGAATAGTTTAACTCTAATATGGTAAGAGTCAGAGGTCAATCGTTAGTTTGGGTTGTTGGACTCACTCCAAGCCTGGCTAATTGGTTGAATGCGCTCTAACCATATTAAAACTATTTCGCGATTAATGGGTCGGTTTTAACTTGGAGCATCGATTTGTTGGACTCACTCCAAGGTCGATGTGAAGAGAGGAGAAGTTGGGTGCTATGCATATGATGCATACTTGTTAATGTGTTAACAACCCAATGTATGTGTAAACATTCAATTAGTTGATAGCACATTGTGATAGTTACATATACATGATATGTAATCGGTATACTTGATACCCACCATCATAGCTAAGAATGGCTTGTTGGACTCACTCCAAGGTTGTTCTTATCTATGATGGATATCAGCCCATTCGGAGATGGACCTACGATCTCCCAAAGTGATTTTAAGGGTTTTTGAAATTCGAAAAATGAATGAGATTTATAAATGTATATTGATGCATTTTAAAAATCATTTTCTCATATATGCTCGTTTTGTATTTCTAGGTCAATAAATTGATCATGACATCTTTGAATTTACTATTTTGGATTGAACAAGTAGTGGGCCTAACTTCTGGTGGCTTAGAAACACGAGAATTGTTCTCAAGGCGGAAAAGCTTGCATATGTCCTTGAAGAGCCTCTTCTGGCCGTCTAAGGGCGATGCAACTCGGACAAATGTTGGTCTATCGAAAACATGTGATTTGGCGAGTTGCATCATGCTAGCGGCGATGGTACCTGAGCTGCAAAAGCAGCATGAGCATATGGATGCTAATACTATGGTCTTCCATCTTCATGAGTTCGATGAGCAAGCGAGATCCAGAAAGGTTCGAGGTCTCTAGGCTCCTCTTCACTCTGAAGATGCAAGAAGGTTAAATGCGTAGTGCGATTTGTGCTAAAGATGAATGGGTACATCGGCGACTAGCTACCCTCGGTTTTGTGATGGATCATGAGTTAAGTATTGACTTAATGCGCATTGTTTTCCCAAGAGCTTCGCAATTTGTGATGAACTATCGGATGAACAAATTGGAATCCACCATTCGAGCTCCTTAATATGTGTGGAGCCTTACGTAAAGCATGAGGAGAAGGCGGTTCTTTTAGTTGATTCCTCAAAGAAAGGTTCTAAGAGGAAGGCAAAAGACAGAAGAAAGGAAAGAAAAAAAAGGCAAAGAAGGCGGAACCAGCGAAAAAGGGCACTTGCCCTCACTGTGGCAAGGACGGCCACTGGCGAAGAAACTGCAAGATTTATCTTGAGTCCATGAAGAAGAAGAAGGCATCCGATGCCCCATCCTCTTCAGGTATCTTCGTTATTGATTGTCATTCTATTTCCTTAGACACTTGGGTATTGGATACTGGGTGTGGCTCACATATATGTAATGACATACATGGGCTAAGGAATAGAAGAAGACTCGTCAAGGGGGAGAGTCAAATTTGCGAGTTGGCAATGGAGCAAAGGTTGCTGCGGTCGCCATCGGAACTTATTTGCTGAAGCTCCCTAGTGGACTAGTCTTAGAACTGGACAATTGCTATTATGTTCCTTCTCTAATAAAGAACATTGTTTCTATTTCCTGCTTAAATAGAAATGGTTTCCATTTAACGTTTAGTAACAATTGTTGTTATATAACTTTGAATGGCGTACTTTATGGAACTGGAACTTTGAGTAATGGCATTTATACGTTGGACATATCCAGTGACATTTTCAATATCGAAGCGAGCAACACGCGTGCTCGAAAGGATAATCAAATAGACTCCTATATGTGGCATTGTCGTCTTGGCCATATAAGCAAGAAACGCATGTCCGAATTACACCGATGTGGAATTCTGGAATCGTTTGAATTGGATTCATACGATACATGCGAATCATGCTTAAAAGGCAAGATGACTAAGTTACCTTTTACTGGAAAAGGTGAACGAGTGGGAGAGTTACTAGGTCTAGTACATACTGATGTATGTGGACCTATGTCAACTCAAGCTTTAGGAGGCTATAACTACTTCATTACCTTCACCGATGATCACTCATGGTTTGGGTATGTGTTCTTGATGAAACACAAGTCTGAAGCCTTTGAAAGGTTCAAAGAATTCAGAAATGAAGTAGAGAAACAACATGACAAAAGTATTAAAATACTTCGATCAGATCGAGGTGGTGAATACTTAAGTCAAGAGTTTCTTGATTATCTAAGAGACAATGGCATATTGTCTCAATGGACTCCGCCCTATACACCACAGCATAATGGTGTATCTGAGAGGCGTAACCGGACCTTGTTGGACATGGTCAGGTCAATGATGAATCATGCGACTCTTCCCAAGTCCTTTTGGGGTTATGCACTTCAGACAGCTGTTTACTTGTTAAACAGAATGCCTACCAAGGTAGTCTCTACTACTCCATATGAGATATGGGCTAGTAAGAAACCTCATGTATCTTACTTGAAGATATGGGGTTGTCCTGCTTATGTGAAGCGGACTGTATCAGACAAACTGGATGCTAAGTTTGATAAATGTCTATTTATTGGATACCCTAAGGAAACAAGGGGTTACCAATTCTATCATCCTGTGGAACAAAAGGTGTTTGTTTCAAGGCATGCTGTGTTTCTAGAGAAAGAGTTTCTCTTGCAAGAAAGCGATGGGAGTGTCGTCGAGCTTGAGGAGGCTCGAGAGACTCAAATAGACATTGATGAGATACCTGGTGAAGCACAACAGCCGACAACTCATAGTGATGAGCAATCGGCTGGACCTATTGTAACACCACATCTTCGTAGATCTGGTAGAACACGCAATATTCCTGAGAGATATGGATTTATCGTAAGTGAATCGAACGATGTGTTACTCATTGATGATGAGGAGCCTACCAGTTATGAAGAAGTGCTGACAAGTTCAGAAAGGGATAAGTGGCTTGATGCCATGAAGTCGGAAATGGATTCCATATACGAAAAACCAAGTTTGGAACTTGGTTGACCCACCTGAAGGCATAAAGCCTATAGGGTGCAAGTGGGTTTTCAAGAAGAAAACTGACATGGATGGTAATGTGATTACCTATAAGGCTAGATTAGTGGCGAAAGGATATCGTCAAAAGCAAGGTGTTGATTATGACGAAACCTATTCGCCTGTAGCTATGCTTAAATCCATTCGGATGCTCCTGGCCATAGCGGCTCATTATGATTATGAGATATGGCAGATGGATGTGAAAACAGCTTTCCTTAATGGAAACTGCTCGAGGACGTGTATATGATACAGCCTGAGGGTTTCACATCGGTTGATAAAACCAAGGTATGCAAATTGACGATCCATTTATGGATTGAAGCAAGCATCCAGAGTCGGAATATCCGCTTTGATGAGACGATCAAAAAGTTTGATTTCTCACAAAATCCGCATTTAACCTTGTGTGTACAAGAAGGTTAGTGGGAGTGCGAATGTGTTCCTAGTATTGTATGTCGATGACATATTACTTATAGGAAATGATGTGTCAATCTTACAGTCAGTTAAGGTTTGGTTATCCAAGACATTCTCCATGAAAGACCTGGGAGAAGCAACCTACATCCTTGGGATTAAGATCTATAGAGATAGATCGAAACGGTTGCTTGGTCTTTCGCAGTCTACATATATAGACCGAGTGCTAAAGAGGTTTAGCATGTCCGAATCCAAGAAAGGTTATCTGCCCATCAGGCATGGGGTACACCTTTCAAGTCTATGTGTCCGCGCACGTAAGACGAGAGGATTTGCATGAGTAAGATTCCCTATGCATCCGCAATAGGATCTATCATGTATGCTATGTTATGTACGAGGCCCGATGTATCGTACGCTCTGAGTGTCACGAGCAGATACCAATCCGATCCAGGAATGGATCATTGGGCGGCTGTTAAGACGATCCTTAAGTACTTGAGAAGAACTAAGGATGTGTTCCTAATATATGGAGAAGGGTACATGGTGATATGTGGGTATACGGATGCCAGATCCAGACAGACAAGGATGATTCCATGTCTTAGTCTGGGTATGTATTCACCTAAAATGGAGGCGCAATAAGTTGGAAAGGTTCCAAGCTTGACACTATAGCGGATTCTGCCACTAAGGCAGAATATGCTGCGCTTTGAAGCAAAGAAAGGAAGCGGTTTGGATCAAGTAGTTCATCTATGAACTTGATGTGGTCTCATCAATGATCCAAACATGTGCTTCGCCGCTATCATCTTATCAGAGAGATCATCAGTAGGAACGAAATACAAATCGAGAAAATTCCCACTGAAAGGAACTTAGCGGAACCTTTGACTAAAGCATTACCTCAAAGTAAGTTTGAGGGTCATGTTAGTGCTTATGGTATTGGATACCGTAGCGATTGGCATTAGGCCAAGTGGGAGTCCATTAGTAATATATGAGAGATGTCCTAAGGCAATCGCCTTATGTATGAACCATTTATATGATAAATGAAGATTCACTATTTGAGTATACATGTTTAATGTATTTGATTGGATCTTAAACTAATTTACTGAATGTCCACGATACGATTCACAGCATGAGAGAATTTGTGATTGGATCACAACTAGTGAGTATCTCTACATGTGTAATTGTGATGTATCGGAATTATCCCTAGTCGATGAACTGATGGATTTGGACACCATCAATGCGCCGAGACTAGCACGAGGTATACTCCTTGGTGTATCCAAGCAAATTGATTCTCACCGGGCCGAGACATAGTGATGTCCGAGTTAATCGTGGATGCTAGTTATGGTAACTAGTTCATTGGAGTGACCACCGTAAGACTTCATATGGTTCTCTGCATATATAGATATGTCAATGAAGTTCTTCTTGTGGCTTAAGTGCGATGTTCCTTTGACTTGCGGTATTCAAGTCATCTTGATCATGGAGACTTATGCTTTGACATCTTAAGCAAACATCTCAGGAGATGTGGACCCGGATGATTGGGTATAAGTCAAGTGATCAAGGTGTTTGAATAGCCTATAAAGGATTCACCACTCCTTGCGAGGAGATGTATACCCATGGCCTCTCGTCGGATTGTTACTAAAGTCTTTAGCCAAAGCATTACATGTTTAGAGTAAGGTACTCTTCGATACATGTGGAGTTAGAATCAGAGGGATTTATGAAATGATACTGGGTGTGACGAAGTCACTTAGTGGGGACACACAATAGACCATGTCCCAACCAAGTGGGTATAAGATGAGTGAAGGGAATGGGGCACGCATTCATTCGAGCATCAAGGGTTTCGTAAATAGTTCGATCAACTGCTGATCTTTTCTAAGCACTGGGGATCATGATGTACTACTAGGTGCCACTCATGATCGCTCTATAATTAATGGTTAATTATAGACGGCCAACATAAACCGAGAACCTATTTGGTCACACGACAACGAGTGTAATCCAAAGGATTTAAAACGAGCTTGAGAATGGGATTCTCAGACCGAGAGAAACTATGTTTGGTTGGACCAAACATAAAGCGAGCATGAAATTGTTTCAGTCGCAATGGAAGCGTGGATGGGCCGTGTCTTATGAAGACATAATGGATGGACCAAAATGGTTTGGTTCTAATCCAATGGATGAGAATAAACCAAAGGGTTTGGTGTATTTTAAACGAATGAACCAAAAGTTGGTTCGGTTCGTTTTAACTTAAAATAAACCATCATGGTTTGGTTTATTTTAACTTATCTTAATGGAGCGGGTTAACGGGATTTATGGATATGATCCATTAACCATTAAGAGAATTAGTTCTCTATAAAATAGGGCTTAAACCCTAATCCAAAACCCTAATCTATTTTGGCCGCCCAACATAGTTGCCGCCCACCTCCTTGGTGATTTCGGCGCCCAAATACATGCTGCCGCCGCCCAGCTTTGTGCCACCGTCCAAGACCCTTGCCGGCGTCCAATCTCTAGCCGGTGAACCTCCGGCGACCCTCCGGTGATCTCCTATAGGTTCGGCATCAAGGTGAGCTTTTTCTCTCCTTGTTTTGGCCGGCGCCTACTCCTCCACCAAGCTGTCCAGTTTTCTGGACAGCTTCTCCTCCTCTCGTCGGAGCGTCGTTTGGACGACGGTTAGTGCTCCGACAGCAGCTAACTTACCGGGGATTTGATCTCCGGTAATCCTCTGAGGTGGAGGACGAAGGATTCGTCAAACGGTTGACGAATACCTCTCCGGAGAAGCGAGTTTTGAGAACTCGTTTTGGATCCGAATTTGGAGTCGGATCGTGATCATCTCTCGATCACGTCGTCTTCAACACGAGGCTAGTAACCCGTACGAAGACGAAGCTCGTGACTTAGCGAAGTCATCCCGAGGAGCTCGGCGTGGATACGGATAGAGACGATTCTTACGAGGATCGTTCCGGTTGATGCCGTTCCCGCTACACGTCATACGGAAGGTATAACGTAGTTTAATTTCCTTTTATTGCAAATTTTAATTTACGGTTATGTCTACACTTATTGTAATAGCATGCGTGTGTTGTGTGTGTTGTAATAAATATAGATTTATTAATTTTAATTGCTTCCGCTGTGCTCATGTTTACGAAACATGATCGAACACACACACGCCGCGGTGTCGGAAACCCAACATATGAGGGCTATTCACCCCCCTCTAGCCGGCCATATCGATCCCCTACAAGTGGTATCAGAGCCGAGGAAAGCTTGTCGAGGACTAACCGCCGCAACAAGCAACTTTCAAAATGGCCGGCTCCAACATCCATCCTCCGAAGTTTGAAGGAGAATTCTCTTGGTGGAAGAAGTGAATGGAGGTATTTTTCGAAACGGATTTTGATATAATGATTACAATGGAATCCGGTTTCGTTTTGCCTATGGATGAAGAAGGGAAGCCAATAGAGATATCTAGGTGGACCAAGAGGCAAAGAGAGGAGCACCTTGCAAACTCCAAAGCCAAGCACCATCTCTACAATGTGCTCCCCCAACAAGAGATCAACCGAATAGGAGAATGCCTAAGCGCCAAAGAGATGTGGGAGAAGCTTATAGAACTCCATGAAGGCACATCCGAGGCCAAGCTAGCAAGGAGAGACCTCCTCCGCTCCCAACTATCCAATATAAAACTAGAAAAGGGAGAAAAGGTAACCTCACTACACTCTAGGTTTAAAGAAATTTTAATTGGGCTAACAAGTGTAGGTGAGAAGCTATCAAACCGGGACATGCTCATGAAGGCTATAGATGCCTTTCCCCGGTCCTCAAAATGGAGCTCCATGGTGGACTCATTTTATATCTCCAAGAACCTAGAAGTGAGCACCTTGGAGGAGTTTTTCTCAACAATGGAACTCCACGAAACTAGGCTTGAGGGAATACAAGAGGAGCCTAAAATTCAACCCTCAAGAGGAGTAGCATTGTTGGCAAATAAGGGGAAGAAGAAGATGGAAATCCCCTCCTCCTCATGATGAAGCCTCCTCCTCCATGGATAGCACCGAAGAAGCCTATATGGTAAGGAGGGTAAGACGTGCATTTAAGAATTTTAGATTTTATAAATCTAATGATAGGAATAGAAGACCAAGGGGGAAGGTCATATGCTACAATTGCCAAGGAGAAGGGCACATAAGGGACAATTGTCCCCTCATAAACAAAAGCAAATAAGAGAAGAAAAAGAAAGAAGAAAAGAAGAAGAAGAAGGAGCAAGAGAAAGGAAGAAGAAAGAAGGCAAAAGAAAAGGGAAGGCCAAAGCATTCAAGGCCAAGACATGGGATGATCCTTCCTCATCCTCCTCATCATCATCGGATGAGGAGAATGCCTTTGTCACCAATTTGGCCTTGATGGCCTTTGATGACTTGGATTGCTCTTCCTCCAAGATGAAGGTTCAAGCTCAAGAGGAGAGAGCTCAAATGAAGGGGAGCTTCTACATCATCCTCATCATCCAAGAAGAAGAGGACATGGAAACTATGGTAACCAACCTCTCACCTAATAAAATAGTTTCTATGATTTCTAGTTTAACTAAGGACTTATTTAGAGCTAAGAAGAAGAACAAAAGCATGCTAGATCAAATTAAGGACCTAGAACAAAATTAGAAAAAGCATGCTTAAATGAAAATGAAAATATTTCTTCTAGCTTAGATGATGCATGCTCACATGATTATATGCCTTTAAATGTTAATGATGCATGCATAGAGAAAATAGGGCATTAAGGAAAAGGTAGATTATTTAACCAAAGCCCTAGAGAAATTCACAATTGGCTCCAACACCTTAAATATGATCTTAGGGAGCCAAAGAGCTAGTTTCAACAAGAAAGGGCCTAGGCTAAAGGAAAAGAAAAATGAAAAGGCCTACAAATGCCTTATAGCTAGGGACAAGATAAAAAGAAGGTAATTGCTAGAAATGGATCCCCAAGGAATATTTAGTGAACCCAATAGGAAAGAACTTATTTTGGGTTCCAAAATCCATCCTTAAGGGTTAGAAAACCCTAGGTAGTCAACCATATGAATTGACCTATATCATATTTTGGTTGACTTAGGATGACGGGACAACATTTTTAGATAGTGTTGGGTGATGATAACGTGCCCATAAATAGGTAATAATGCTTAAATCATGATGATTAATGTAATTGCTATGTATGTTTTAAATCATGATTTATGTTTTGAAATTTTGGCACGTTATCATGAGAAATAGGTTTGAATCATGTTTAGGTAATACTTTATTTATTATCATCATATAATACCTAATGCATGACTATAAATTGATGAATACATGTATTTCATGATCATAATGTGAAATTTCATTCATATATGTCATTATGATCATGTTAATTGTTAGGATGATACTTAACCATGATAGAATTGCATGAATATATTGGTTAAGTATATACAAATACCCCCTAGGATGCATTTCACACTCACCATAGGCTACCTTGATTGAAAACTTAGCATGAGTGAGATGTTAGGATGATACAAATGTCCACTAATGCCTATGGCATTTAGATGGTCATTTAAAGTATCAAAATAGCAATAATAGACCAATCATGGGGAAGGCTTATGTTTAATTCATAGACATATTGCCCAAAGATCATGGTTGGATATTTCATATGTTTTCAAAACAATTTCTTAATCTAAAATCTATGTATTCATGTTTTGGAACAATTCAAACAAAGACTAGGTGTTGAAATGGATACTAACATGCTCAAAAACTAGTGGTTTTTCAAGTGTTTGGATTTTTGGCAAAAACAAGAAAATATAATGGGTTTTCATGAAAAACTATTTTTCATTGATAGATATAATTAAATGAAATATATTACCAAAATTTCATGATTTTTAAAAATTTCTGGAATATATAATGCATTTAAATTCATCAAAATCGAAATTTGATTCCTTTGTGCTACCGACCGCCATACGATAGCGATCGTGGCTATAAATCAGATCATTGAAGGCCGATATCAGTTTGTAAACCAACAAGTGGTACCCAATTTTAAATCAACTTGTCTTATTTTCCCTCCATTATACTTGATGCCATGAGCTTATGACTTAGTGTTATTCTTTTTGATGGTGTCAAAGGGGGAGAAATAATTTATGTTTAAGTTAATCATTTTAGGGGGAGAAATATATGATAGGGGGAGAAAATTTGCATAGAGAGTTTCATGGATTAAGGGGGAGTTGCATGTTGCTATATCATGTTTATCTTTACATGCTTTCTTACCTTAAAATTTATATCAAATGTTTTACCTAACTTAAACGGATTGCCACACATCAAAAAGGGGGAGATTGTTAGGGCAATCTCTTGCCATAATATGGTTTTGATGGTGTGGCAAAGGGTTTAAGTTAGTTTGATATGTTGATTTGATATGTGCGTTGAAGTCGTGCAGGACTTAGTAATTCGCACATGGAGCCGTGGCGAGTTTCACATCTCATGACTCGTGCCTTGAGTCGGTGAAGGATAGCTTTGCAAGCCGCGGCGCTTGGAGCATCCGAGGGACCGCGGACGAGAAGCTTGGAGTGAAGCCGAGGAAGTAGACTTGAGGCAAGAGACGCCAAGGAGCATTGCGCAGCCGCGCACCGAGCGCCGCCGAGGACGGGGTCGAGAATGAAGAGAACTTCAAGGCGAGGACTCCGAGAAATGAGAGGAGCGATTGTAACCCGGGAAGGGTAGTTTAGGTGAAACTTGGCCATTTGGCCAAGTGTCGGATGGGTTTTCGACACCACGCCGATCGCTATGTCATGGCAAATGATCGCTTCAGTCGAGTGAGTTCGACCGTATACGATCGATCGGATTATGCGGCAGCCGATCGCCATACGCAAGGCCGATCGAAGATTACGACCGACCGGCGCGCAGTGACCGTCAATAAGGGTTCGGCCATTAATCCGCTCGTGAGCCGATCGGGCGCGACGACGAGGGTAGAATGATCGATGAGGTCCATCACCGATCGCCAAGAGTTCCGCTGACTACAACGGCCGGGATCCGACGTGTTCGGAGGCGCTAGTGACGGCAATGATCGCCAAGGGCGGCAATGATCCGTGGCGCTAACGGGAAGAAGTTAGCCCTCTCTATAAAAAGAGAGGGTGTAAGCCTTTGAGAGGCTAATGCTCATACTCCAAACAATCTTCCTAGTGCCCCACAAGCTCTAAACTCTTCTTACCTGTTCTTACTCCATTCTATTTGTAAGAAGAGTGTGCTTGATTTGTAAAGGTTACCTCCACCTAGCTTGGTGCAAAGGAGAGACCATTTAGTGGATTGGTTTAACGGAGTGATTCACCGAGGACGAATCAGGGACCGTGGATTAGCGGCGTAGCCGTGAACCACGTTATACCATCGTGTTAGCGTTTGTTTTATTGTTTGTCTTTTGCTTTGTATTTATATATTCCGCTTGTGCTAATCTTTTGTAGACGAGTAATTTACGACGTCCAACGTACGAGGGCTATTCACCCCCCTCTAGCCGGCCATATCTATCCCCTACACCAAGGTGCTCCTCCCCAGCTTCACCAGATGCAGGCTACAATAGAGGGTCCTCAGATAAGCCAAGGGAGACTGGAAGCCCCACCCGTTGTGACAAATGCCAGGGTCTTCTCCCTCACTAGATAAGATGTAGCGAGTGCCTCGATGGTTGTCACAGGTCAGATATTTATTTTCAGTCAGTATGCTACTGTATTGTTTGACACTGGGGCAACCCATTCGTTCATCTCTACACCTTTCACAAGAAAGATAGATAGGCATCCCCAAGTTTTGGTCTATAAATTCTTAACAACGTTACCTTCGGGAGAAGTGATGCCATCCACCCATATTCTGCGCGCCGCACCAATTAGACTCGCAGACAGGGAGCTCTATTGTGACTTTATAGTTCTGGATATGAGGGACTATGATGTTATATTGGGCATGGATTTTCTGCACAAGTACGACGCTTCAATTGAGTGTCATAAACGGAAGGTGATCTTCCGACCCGAAGCAGAGGTTTCATTTGAGTTTATCGGGGAGCCAAAGAAAGGAACAAGGAAATTCTTATCAGCACTGAAAGCCCGAAAAATGTTAGGAAATGGATGCACTGGATTTCTAGCACACGTGGTTGATATCGTATCAGTAAAGAACCAAAAGCTAGAAGATGTCAGAGTGGTATGCGACCATCCGGAGGTATTCCCTGATGACCTACCTGGATTACCACCTGATAGAGAAATTGAGTTCGAGATCGAGTTGATTCCCGGAACTAACCCGATCTCCAAGGCACCTTACCGTATGGCGCCGACTGAGTTGAAAGAACTCCAGAAACAGCTACAAGAGCTACTTGACCAGGGATTTATCCACCCTAGTCACTCACCATGGGGAGCTCCAGTGTTGTTCATAAAGAAAAAAGATGGGTCTATGCGAATGTGTATAGACTACTGGGCACTGAACAACGTGACCATCAAGAATAGGTAAGAAGGTAATAGTAAAGTGATTTAGTAGAGTTCGACATCTAAATCATACAGGAACCATGTCAGGTACCCCCTTCCCAGGATCGACGACCAGTTCGACCAACTGAAGGGAGCTACTGTCTTTTCAAAGATCGATCTCAAGTCTGGCTATCATCAAGTAAAAGTAAAGCCAGGCGATATTCCGAAGACGGCCTTCCGGACGAGATACGGACATTGTGAGTTCATAGGTATGCCCTTCGTAGTAACCAATGCTCTTGCGATGTTCATGGACCTGATGAATCGAGTATTCTCGGCCTTCCTCGACAAATTTGTAATCATTTTTATCGATGATATTCTTATCTACTCGAGAGACCGAGAAGAGCATGTTGAACATCTGAAGACAGTACTACAGATTCTTCAGAAAGAGCAACTATATGCATAGTTCTCCAAATGTGAGTTCTGGCTCGATCAAGTGTCATTCTTGGGTCATGTCATCTCTAAAGAAGGAATCATGGTAGACCCAATAAAGATTGAAGCTGTGAGGAACTGGAATAGGCCAAGGAATGCGAGTGAAATCAGAAGTTTTCTCGAGCTAGCAGGCTACTACAGAAAGTTTGTAGAGGACTTCTCTAGAATTGCAGCCCCTATGACAGCCCTCACCAGAAAGGACAAGCAATACAAATGGACTGAGGACTGTGAGAGGAGTTTTAAGGAACTGAAGAGGAGACCACTAACGCGCTCCCATTGACTCCCTAAGATAACGTAAAGCGATATGTATAGTGACGCTTCTAAACTGGGGCTCGGAGCTATACTTATGCAAAATGGCAAGGTTATTGCTTACGCCTCTAGACAGCTCAACGAGCACGAAAGAAATTATCCTACCCATCACTTAGAACTAGCAGTCGTGGTATTCGCTCTGAAAATATGGAGACACTACTTATACGGGCTATGCAGGGATTTATACACCACTGTAGTCTGAGATATTTCTTCACTCAGAAAGACCTAAATATGAGACAACGTAGATGGCTCGAGCTAGTCAAAGATTATGATTGTGAGATATTCTATCATCCAAGAAAGGCCAACAAAGTGGCAGATGCACTTAGCAGATAGTCTTGTGCCGCTTTGATGTCCTTATCGATGCTATCTCATCCCCTGTAAAGGGAAATAATGAATTACGGAATAGAGATTATTTCTGGATAGCTTTCCACCATGACGATAGTGCCGACATTGTTCGACGATATATTGGGAAAGCAAGATGGTGATTCAGACATCTAGAAGATCAAACAGGAAGTCCTGGAAGGAAGGGATAATGGATTCTGCATTTCCGACAGTGGATTATTATACCTCCGGGACCGACTATGTATTCCGGACGATCTGGAATTACGGAAGAAGATACTCGAGGAATCCCATAGAACACCTTATACCATGCATCCTGGATCTATAAAAAGGTATCAGGACTTAAGAGATAAATTTTGGTGGTCCGACATGAAAAGGGATGTGGCTCAGTACGTCAGCACCTGTCTGACCTGCCAGAGGGTTAAGGCAGAACACCAGAAACCCGGAGGATTACTGCAGCCGATACAGATTTCAGAGTGGAAATGGGAAGAAATTTCTATGGATTTCATCTTGGGATTACCCAGAACAACAAATGGTTATGATGCTATATGGGTAATCGTAGACCGGTTGACAAAGTCTGCCCATTTCCTGGCAATTAAGATGACCTATCCGGTTGAGCAGCTAGCTCAATTATATGCCAAGGAGATTATCAGATTACATGGGGTGCCTAAGGCTATTATTTCTAATCGTGATGGTCATTTTACCTCCCATTTCTGGGAATGTGTTCAGAAGGCTCTTGGCACTAAATTTAGATTCAGCACTGCATTTCATCCTCAGACCGACGGTCAGACAGAAAGAGTGAACCAGGTGCTGGAAGATATGTTGCGGGCTTGTGCTCTGGACTTTAAGGGGAGTGGGTGTCGATATTTGTGCTTGGTAGAATTTGCTTACAACAACAGTTACCAGGCTACTATTGGAATGGCACCATATGAAGCTCTATACGGGAGAAGATGCAGGTCTCCTATCTGTTGGTAGGAGAGTGGTGAAAGGAGGGAAATGAGCCTTCAGGCCGATATTATTGACGATACCACCCGAGCTATACACTATCCCGAGGATAGAGATCGCCTTTGAGCCGCAAAAAGTTATGTGGATAAGAGACGCCGACCATTGGAATTCGAAGTTGGGGATTTTGTGTTCCTCAAGGTTGCCCCTATGAAAGGAGTAATGAGATTTGGAAGAAAGGGAAAGCTGAGTCCGTGATATGTAGGACCGTATCAGATCCTGAAAAGAATCGGCAAGGTGGCCTATGAGCTGGAGCTACCTCAGGAGATGTCGTCTATCCACAATGCGTTCCCAATGCAGACCAGGTGATCGAACCAATGGCAGTACAAATTCAAGGGGACCTAAGTTATGAAAGCCGACCTGTTCAGATAACAGATCGAGAGGTCAAGGAGCTAAGGAGCAAAGAGGTACCCTTAGTGAAGGTCCTATGGCGAAGTCAAGGGTTCAAAGAGTTCATGTGGGAACGAGAAGACGAGATGTGACAAAAGTATCCTGAACTGTTTTAAGTTTGGGACGAACTTTTCATAAGGTACGGGGGATTGTAACAGCCCAAAAATTTTATGCCCCTACATGTTTTGGCCACCTAGGGTTTTAGGGCTAGGGTTTCATGAAAATACTTCTTATGAAATTATGATATGTTGTATGCCTTCATGTATGAATTTTAGGTGAAAAAAATGAAAGTTTGTGCCCCTACATGTTTCGGTCATCTAGGGTTATAGGGCTAGGATTGCATGAAAACACTCCTTATAAAATTATGATATGTTGTATGCCTAGGTGATGAACATGTTTATGATTTAATATGCCATGAATTATGACTATGTGATGAACATGTTTATGATTTAATATTCCATGAATTATGACTATGTGATGAACATGTTTATGATTTAATGTGCCATGAATTATGCCTAGGTGATGAACATGGTTATGATTTATTATGCCATGAAATATGCCTATGTGATGAACATGTTTATGATTTAATATGCCATGAATTATGCCTATGTGATGAACATGTTTATGATTTAATATGCCATGAATTATGCCTATGTGATGAACATGTTTATGATTTAATATGCCATGAAATATGCCTATGTGATGAACATGTTTATGATCAAGGAGAGCCCTTGGATTTCAACAAGTGGACAAATGCAACCAAGAGGCAAATCGAAGCCGATGCAAGAGCAACCCAAATATTGCAATGCGGCTTGTCCAAGGAGGAACTCAACCGCATCGGACCATTCATTAGCGCCAAGGACCTATGGAATAAATTAATTGAGCTACACGAAGGAACACCCGATGCTAAGGTATGTAAACGTGACCTTCTTTTCAATAAGTTGTATAACCTCAAGATGCAGGAACACGAGACGGCAACACAACTACACGCCCGCGTCCAGGACATTGTCAACGGCCTACACACCATCGGACACAAGGTCGAAAACCGTGACCTATTAAGGTACGTTCTTAATTCATTTCCTAGGACTACCTTGTGGGCATCCATGGTCGATGCCTACAAGGTCTCTAAGGACCTATCGAAGCTTAGGTTAGATGAATTATTTTCCGAGTTTGAACTTCATGAGCAAACTAACGTGATCCGGGCCGAGAGAGGTATTGCTCTACTTGCGGGACAAAGAAGCAAGCCACCTACTAGGCAAGTAGATGAACCCGAACCAAGACGAATCCGAATCCAAGAGGAGGCCATAATAGTCAATATTGTGCGGAGAATAGTTCGACAAGAAAGAAGGAAATTGAAGAATGAGAACCAAAGAAAAAGGGAGCAAGGAAAGCCTTCCATGCAACTTGGGACAACAGAGAAGACATAGCTTACATGGCAAGAACGGAGGAGTCCGAGTCGAATCCCGAGTCTAACTACAACTCCGACTCGACCCAAGATTATTTCGAGAGAAAACTCAAAGTCGGACCAAAAGGGAAAGTTAAGGTTGATTTCTCTTTAATTAGTACACTTTACTGTACAATTAAACTGCTTAATAGGAAATTAACTAAGTCCTAGTCTAGGGTAGAGTAGTTACTTGAGGAGGTTTAAACCCTCAATCAAGAGGCTAATCTAATCTCTTCAACTAGTCCTGATCAAGAGAGAAACTCAACCCCCATTGAAAAACTTGAGAAGGAGAATTCTCTCTTGAAAGACCAAGTTCAAGAGGTCGAGGCTAGGTTGGAAAAGTTCACGTTGGGATCTAAGAACCTTAACCGACTACTTGGAACCCAAAGAGCCGTGTACAACAAAGCGGACTCGGATTTAAGTCAAAGACTACGAATAGGTCTTATATGTCTATCGTAAATCGTAGTCATCAAAGAGTTCAAGCATGGGTCCCAAAGGTTTTATTAAATTCACATATTAGGACTAATAAGTATTGGATTCCTCGGATCAAGTTCATTATTTGAATAGACCTTATTGGTTCAATGGTCTAGGGGAGCTAACACTAAAATAGTATACCCGCTTACTTAGCAAAACCATTGCATGCTTAGAATTTACATTAACTTGTGAACTTACTTAGAATACGACATAACCAACTAAAATCCTTGAAAAGATTGAGCCTCGGGAGCCTCTTTTCATAAATAACTAGTTAGTCAACTCTTGATAATATAGTATCGTGACGCGAGAGATGATAGTACGTTAGGGAGACAAAGTCTCGTATTCGAGCTAGATAAGGCGATCTAGCTTGGTGCACTTGACCGAGTGGAACTAGTGAAGCTACCTCAGATCCTAAACTAGTTAGACCAGAAGTAACCCTAAGTGACTTAAGTGATATTTTCTGAATTTGGCTTTGTCTAAGGAAGTGGTCGTTGTTCCGATCAAAGAAGGCCCTGTGCCTCGCCACGACTGGAAGCCAGCTAAAAGTTACTTAACGATCTAAAGGTTAAATCAATCTAACCCAAGGTTGACTATCTTTAATCAATTTAAAATCATCTCACAAAACATATAAGGTGAACAAATTATGAGACACATAGAATGGGTGAGATGTTAAGGATAATTGAAATATACTTGAAACAATCCTTCAAAATACTACTTATTTTCTCAACTATTGTACTTAACAACTCGAGGCCAAAGTTTAGCGCCCCTACATCTCTTATACTTCATATATTTGACTAAGGGGAGAGCAAACTAATCTTAAGGGTTATATTATAAATCTTTAGATTATTGGTGCAGAGGGACACACCTCGAACCAATCTATCTAACTATTGCTAGACGATGCTTGACTCATATTTGATTTATCTAGATGCATTCATAAACCATATTGTTTTAAACCCCTATTTTATACAAAACCCCAACACTCTTTTTGATTTATGGCAAAAGGGGAGAAGAGCAAAGTTAAGGGGAGAAGACAAAGTTAAGGGGAGTAACACAAAATTTGTTTTTGAAAACTAAAGTATCTCTTTCAAAACTCACCTAGGTTAAGGGGAGTTTTGGTTAAGGGAGAGTTTTTGGGAATGGCATTCATCATCTACTATATGTGTTTTATGCTTTAATTTCCCTTAACTTTGTGTTGGTTTGCCATAGATCAAAAGGGGAGATTGTTGGTGGCACTAGATAATCGAACTGTGTTTTGATTATGGCAAAGACACAAAGTTAAGTTTATATTGTTATCTCACGAGCCAAATCAAGTGTGCGTAAAAGTACTAAAGTCGAGTGAAGGCTAGCGACACCGAGGAAGCCGTGGTGGTCGGGCGACACTTGAGTGAATTCGGAGGGAGCCGAAGGAATCGAGTGGAAGGCCGGAAGCGAGAGCTACTATCGAGGTAAGCTCGTGTGAGTGAGAGATTATAAGGTCGTGTCCTCTTTACGAGATCAGAAGTGACGATTCGACTAAGACTTCGTGGAAGGTCTAGGTCGAGATCGGACGGTTAGAAACCGTCGTATTTATCATTTTCCGAGCTAATCTTTCAGGAAGAAGTAGCCGGGCAATCACCGGACATTGGGCCGATCGCTATCGCCGATCGATGAGATGCATCGCCGATCATCATCGATCGATGAGAGGCATCACGATCGATGGCGATTTATCGGCGCTATGATGTCAAAACGGATAACGCTTGACGCGCCATCGCGATAAAATTTGGAAAAATCCATGATCCGTTCCAAAGAAATAGGAGACAATTTCAGAGGCCAAAGTCTATAAAAGGAGGGGAGGATTCCACTCCAAATAACATCAATTATTCATCAAGTGCTCCTACAACGCCAACGCTTCAACACCGTCATAACGCCGACGCGACGCCAAGTTTTGATCTTCTTCGTCGGCAGCAGATTCAAGTAATATTTTTGATATTATATTCTGTGTTTTTTATCTTCATAACGAGGTGAGGTAGGCTTGTTGCCTCATCCTCGTGTATTCGGTTTTTGTAATCGTTGTCTCCTACCTCCAACGAGGAGGAGACGTTTTAGTGCTTTGCCCTCCGTACGCGGTCTAGGACCGATAGGGCCTTGGAGTAGCAACCGCTGGGTTGTGAACCAAGTAAAATAAACGTGTTCATTTATTTTCCGCTGTGCTTACTTTGCGTATCGAACGAACGAAAAAGAAAAGTTTTACGGTCGCTATTCACCCCTCCCCTCTAGCGACGCTTCTCGATCCAACAGATACTTCCCTTTTTATGATGGGATTAAGAGCTCTCCTTATGATAAGATAAGACGGAGATGCTTCCCTTTTTATGTTGGGGATTAAGAGCATTTTTTATGATATGACATGAAAGAAAAGAAAGAAAATTAAGTATTTTACTTTGTAAGAGGTTAAGTACCCAACCCATAGGTGGTCGTTAATCAAATCCAAGGGACATAAGAAGACGTAAGAGGTCTTGCCCTGGTAAAACGTAAGAGGTCTTGCTCTAGTAGGTCTGGTGGCTCGCTACCCCGGCCTATTAGGGAACGCGCTTTATGTGGTACTTAGCCTGGGCCCCCCCTTCATGTATGATTATGTTGAAGTATCTATATGTATATGTTTTGAAAAGAAAGGACTTGTATGAAATCGTGAATGCTTATGTTCAAGTTTAAGAATGCTTATGATTATGTCCTTTATGCATGTTTAGGATTGATGATGTCATGAATGCTTATGTTCAAGTTTAAGAATGCTTATGATTATGCCCTTTATGCATGTTTAGGATTGATGATGTCATGAATGCTTATGTTCAAGTTTAAGAATGCTTATGATTATGCCCTTTATGCATGTTTAGGATTAACGATGTCATGAATGCATATGGTTAATTTATGCCATGCTTAGATTTAATTATGTTCAGCATGCTTATGTCAATTTTAGGCCATGCTTATGTTTCATTACGATAGTATGTTGATGATTAGTGTTGTTATGAAATACTTATGTTATTTATGCTAGTATGGTCATGTTTTCTACTTATTTGATGTAATTTGTGGCTTTTGTGAGTAGGCAAGAATCTTACTAAGCTATATGCTTATAGTTTATGTTGTCCATATACTGCAGATAAAGGAAACATGAACTAGAGGAAGTAGCAGGAGGGGCAGAGTGTGTGTGATAGTGGCATGGTGGAAAAAGACCCTATTACTCTCTGCTTTTATTTATATGCTCAATGAACAACTTAAGACATTTGCTTCCGCTTTTATGACTTGTGATTTATTAGTACCATGTTGGATGTTACTTAGTTCATGTTATTATTCACCTTACTTATGAAAGTTTTATATGTTAGAACTCATGAATGGATAGTGTTAATAATAATTACATTCTCTAATCTTTATGTTATGCATATTATAAAATGAGATATGATGTGGTAACATGCTAATTATGATTATGATATGTGATGCATGTTATAAAAGAAGTTAGGATATGTTAACATGCTAATTATGATTATGATATGTAATGCATGTTATAAAAGAAGTTATGATATGTTAACATGCTAATTAGGTCTATGATATGTGATGCAAAGAAGATTTATGTCATGATAACATGTTCGATTATGTAGATTGTGAAATGATCCATATAAGTTATGTTATAAAAAAAAAAGTAGCGCCGCCCTGAGAGCAGATAAGGGCAGGCGTTACAATCTTGGCATGTCGGGCTCCTGGGAAAATCTAGTGCTCAGCCGCTGGTACCACATGTACATGTGATCTATCTGAGAACTAGGGGATGCAGCGGTGGCTCTGTGCTCCTCCTCCTTGACCCACTGTGATCGAGCATCCCTCATGAACTGCCTGACCTTTTGCCGGTAGATGGCCTCCTCATAGAAATAGTGATGGGCCTGGTTGTAGAAATTCTCGGCCTGCTAGAAATGATCTCAAAGGCCCTGGAACTCTACCTGAGTGTAGGTCCTATGCTCCTCTCTATTAGGGGATCGTGGCCCAGCTAGAAGGGAGTTGAATAGCCTTTCTCGATGCTCAATGTGAATCGATCGTGCTTGTGTGCTTGTCTACAATACTCGTTAATAAGTAGCGGAAATAATGGTAAAGTATAAACGAAATCACAAGCATACACAATACATAAGAATATACGTGGTTCGGAACCATAGGGTTCCTACTCCATGGGGCGAGCTCAACGAGCTCTAGTGATGCACACACCACTATCAAATCTCTTTCTCGACAACATGTCGGAGGTGGAGAAACCTCGTACAAGCAATTATAACAGTAATATACAAGATACAAGCGAAAACAAAGACAATAAGAAATACAAGTAAAGAAACACTTTACAACACTTACTTTGAATGCTTTTCATGTTGCTTGCTTTGGTTTACTCTTGAAGGTCTAGAATGCAGCAGCAATTTCCCTTCAAAATCTCTCCAAAAGTTGCTACTAAATCCATAAACTCGATCTCTTTTTATAACCTTCATCGAGCTAGTTTCGTGTCCAGCAGTCGACTGCCATAAGGCCCCAGTCGATTGCTCCTATAGCCGTTGTGAGACAATTTCCTAATCCACTTTGGCATCCCAGCCAACAGATACACTGGCAGTCGACTGCCCATTACCATCAGCCGATTGCCAACCACATAGCTGACTGATCAGTTGACTACCAAGCATTCTATGCTCGGGACCAACACCAGCATTAGACTGCCCTCCATGGCAGTCGACTACCCTCTAAGGCAGTAGACTACCCTCCACGACAATCGATTGCCTAAAGCTGGCAGTTGACTACTAAGCTTTGCGACGTAGTCGAACGCTAGTTGGATCCCACCAGTTGACTGGTAAACCTCAGCAATGAGGTTTAACCCAAGTATGATGCTCTCATACTTGCTAGACCACCCTTAACCTAGACCTTAGCCTTCTAGCCACCTCTGCTAGCCTCGCACCTACCGGATCCCTCCAAGTCATCGATGACTTATTCATCCACACGCATATTCCTCCAAGTCATCCATCACTTGTTCATCCATACACTAACCTCCAGGTGCTTCCTTTGGCTATTGTCATACTAACTGGGTCTACACCGCTAAGGCACATCCTTGGACTTCCCAAATGCCAAGTCCCATGCTTGGACTTTCCATGCCAAGGCTACACACTTGATCTTCCCGTGCCAGCTCCATGTTGGACTTTCCATGCCAAGCCCCATGCATGGACTTTGACTCCCAAGGCTACACACTTAGACTTACATGGCCAAGGCTACACACTTGGTCTTCCCATGCAAACTCCATGTCATATGTTTTGTCGAACATCAAAATACTGCTCTAGTCAAACTCGAGTCAGGTCAATCATGACTTGGGCGGATTGCACCAACAATCTCCTCCTTTTTGATGTTTCACAATACTCACATTGAGTTAGGTCATCTAATTCAAATCTCCCAATTATCCCCAATTGGTAATTCTCACATCTTTTGAGAAATCCCAATTTGACATACATCAAAACGGCTCTTCCCAAGGATGTCAATGTCTCATATCCCAATGAGATCTTACAATCACCCCCTTGGTCCAAAAACACATCCATCATCCCATGATGGATAATCTCTCCCTAAAGGCTTGCTCCCCCTTGGCCATTGCACCAACAATGTCCTCGGAGAATCCCTAAATCTATAGGAACATTAAACCATCAAAATTATGGGAAAATATTCAACATTGAACTTTCACCTCTCTTAAAAATTTTATACACACCTTAAACAACTCACCTAATCCATATCCAACGGATTTTTATCCTTTTAATACTTTCTAAAGCATATCCTAGGGTTAGGAGCAGTTAGAGAACCTAGAAATAGCTGAACATGGGCTAAACATACCTTGTTTAACTCGAAATCAGCACTGGCAGTCGACTCTGTCAGCAAACAATAAACTGCCATCCATGATAGTGATGCACGCGAATGAGACCTCAAATATCGCGACGAAGACCATTGAGGTCTCGAAGCGCGCGCTCGTGCTCAATGCCCACAATTGCATGGATATCGTCAAGTAATAAAAGATTATCGATCCCATAGGGATTGAGATTCGAGTATCAATTTGTTCAGCGGGTGAAATTGTTCAGAAGTAATATCTAAAGGTTTCGATTGCAAGGGTTGTCAGTGGACTAAACTCTAGTACGGTGTCACATGGAGGAAGAAAGGAGCGTGCAGAGATCTTTAAAAGGTTTTCTAGGTCTTTGGTTTCCCTTGTGTGTTGCAAAACATGCTATCAACTGGGCATTGTCTAAACGTCTAGCTATGGTTTTGTGGAAGGGACATCATACACTCTCCCGATGAGCCACTACATCTATCGGGAGCTCTCTCTTCCTTATAAGGATGGGATAGGTGATACAAGGATGTCAAATCAATCCCTGCGATGAACCATTTCCAGTTCCATCGCATCCTTATACCCATGGTTACAGGAGATCAGATTTACCCCTAGGTTCCTTGTATAAATCCCCTAAATCTTAGATACGAGGGTTGTCACCCCTCGTAACACCTAATCACAGCAGGTAGAAAACCAAATACGCATAGATATTGGTATAAACAATTTCCAATTGCAAATTCAAACTCAGAAATAGAATTCAATTTGAAGCAACATGTCATGCGTACAAAAGGTACTCCCTAATCCTAGAATCGAAGAAACTACTCCATATATAGAAGAGGAGAATCACAAGGCATGTTCATGTTCGATTATATCAGAAATAAAATGCAAGAACAAGAGGTTTCAATGTCAATGTGGCCTTCTCTCCGGCGTTGAAGTACAGAACTTGGATCTCCGGCGGTGTTTTTCCTCCCCGTTGTGAGTTCTCGAAGCTTTTTAGAGCTTCAGTGTGTCGTCCTAGCAATCGTGCCTCCCCCATAGGGTTTGGCCGGAGCTCTCCTTATATAGACATCACATCATATCACTGCAAAAATTGAAAAAACCCTAATCTGGTCAATCTCTTGGGCCACCACACGATCATGTGTTTCCACATGGCTAGGCCGTGTGAGTCCCTAAGGTGGCTGATCTCGCCCATTGGACATGGTCGTGTGTAGCCACAAGCCCTGGTCGTGTCCCATTCTGCGTCTAGCTACAAAATGCCCTTCTTTCGCTCTGAAAGTGCACCTTTTCCCCCAGAATTCTATCGTGCACACAAAAGTACAAAGAGCAGATCTCCGAACCAGAAAATAGGAAATGCATGAAAACAAAGTAACATATGTAAGAAACTAACATGAAATGTAATGAGATGTGAGTGAAAACTACTCCTAAAACCCTATATGTTTTGCTCACATCACTTCCCCCATACTTAAATCTTTGCTTGTCCTCAAGCAAACCTTAGTGCCATGAAATTTTAAAAGGATATCATTCCATACTAGCATGTTAACTAAATTTATCAAGTGGTATTTGCTATCAAAGCAAAATAAATATATTCTAGAAATTCACTAAATTAGCTCCTCGTGCTCGTGCCAAGCGATCATTCTTAGGGGATACTCATTCCATGGTGAGTTAAGTCATCATCTTATAGCTTTCCTAAGGTCTCTGACTCTTAGGTACTTACCTGCCCAAAGCGAGGGTCGTTCCCTAGATCTAGCACAAAGTCTCAAAGGTGTGCTCGGTATTGAAAGAAATTGGTAGGTATTTTCCCAGTAACCTAACTCGGTCTCAAAAGGGCACCTAGCCAATTCCACCCACGACAACTATTTTTTATCCCTCATAATCGCTCTCTCTCTCTCTCTTTTTCTTTTCTTTTTCTTTTCTTTTCCTCTCTCTCTTTTATTTCTCTTTTCTTTTCCTTTCTCTCTCTCATTTTTTGGCTCACTGGGATTTTGTTTTTTCCGGATGGGCTTACACAATTCGAGCATCTCCAGTAACTAAAATGCTGGTCTTAGGGTCACTTATGGATTCCAAGGTACTAGACTTCTAAGATGATTCATAACTAAGTATGTACTACACTCTCCCTTTCAGAATGTTCGACATGTGTAGGTATAAAAAGAAAAGCTAACCAATGTAAGTCTAGAATATTCATTCAAAGCCAATAAAATATAATACCATGAGGTAAATGAAGTTATACTACTCATGGAAACAACTCATGAAGAAATCCTTAATAATACTACTGAGGCAGCTTTATAGATAACAAAAACTAAGTGCCAAAAGAAACTCAACCACCTATGCATGAACAAATAAATGCCAACAATGATGCAAATATTAGAAAAGAAACTACTGCTAAAAACAAAATAAAATTTGGGGCCTCCCCCAGACTTAAATGAAAGTATACCTTTAGTATGGTGGAAAAGGTGGAAAGTCTGGAAGCCTCGACATCTTAGGATGATGGGAGAACCTGCTGCTGAGCCTCTGATGCCACATGTACATGTGGTCGATCTGAGAGCTGGCGGATGCAGTGGTTGCCCGGTGCTTCTCGTCCCTAGCCCACTGTGTCTGCAGGGCATGTATGTGTTGCCGCAACTCCTGGCAATAGGCGGCCTCATCCTGGTTGTTGGATCTATGCGGTTCGCTAGAGGTGGGGGTGAATAGCGAAAAACCTTTTTTTTTCGAGTTTGTATCAAAACAATTAAGTGCAGCGGAAAGATAAATGAAACAAAAAAAGACAAGATATTTTTTTACTTGGTTCGTAGCCTTCGGCTACTACTCCAAGGCCCTAACGGTCCTAGACCGTGTACGGAGGGCAATTCACTAAAACACTCCTCCTTGTTGGAGGTAGGAGTTTGACGATTACAAAAACCTTCGAAGAAAAAAGATAGAGAGACAAACCCTCTCTTCTATTTATGTAAAATGCAACGATAGAAAACCTTGATTAAAAAGAATTGCAATATTGAAAGCAATAACAAAGTAAGATTATACCAACAACTAGAAAAAAAGAACTTAAGCTAGGGTTGTTGGCAGCACTTCGTTGTTGTAGAGTCGTCGAAGAGTCACAACGTTGTGGAGGCTTTTGAGCAGTTAGAATTGATGATGAAACCCTAGATTAGGACCTCCTTTTATAGCCTTTGAGCCCCTTTTCGAGAGGAACCCTAGCCAATCATATTTGAGCATCACTCCCCTTGAAATTTGGTGATAAAGGCACCATCGATCGTGATGGCAGTCGAATGCTAACCTCACGTGATCGGTGATTGTGGCGATCAAGTCCTCCAAGATGGCAGTCGACTGATGCTTGCTTCAAGTCAAAGTTAGCTCAACAAAAACATAATTTTGACAGTCGTCGACCGTTCGATCTCAACCTAGACCATCTATAGAATATCTTTGGTCGAATCTACGCTTAACATCATCCCCGTAAAGAAAATACGACCTCACTTATGGTCACACACACGAGCTTACCTCAATACTTACTGTGTCGCTTTCGCTTCCGGCCTTCCACCCGATTCCTTTGGCTCCCTCCGAAGTCACCCGAGTGTCACCCGACCACCGCGGCTTCCTCCGGGTGTCGCTAGCCTTCAGCTCTAGCTATAGCAATTTTCTACACACTCGATTCAGCTCGTGAGATAACGACATGAGCTTAACTTTGTATCGTTTGCTATAATCAAAACTCAGGTTCGACTTAGGTGCCTACTACACCAACAATCTCTCCCTTTTTGATTTATGGCAAACCCACATACAAATTTAAGAAAAATAACTTAAGTGCATTAAGGAAAATGAGTAAGAGATATGCATGAATGAGCAGGAGTACAAAAACTTTTATGCTTGAATGAGCAGGAGTATATAAAAACTTTTTGTTCAAGTGCTCCCCCTTGAGGAATCCTCCCCCTTGACCGAGGGTGAGTACTTGAGAAAGAGTTTTAACTCTCCCCCTTGGTCTTGAGAAAGTGTTTTAACTCTCCCCCTTGGTGTTTGCTACTAAGCAAAACAATTAAGTAACCGAAATTACTTAATATTTGCCATAGTGTTTAAAATAAGTTTTAAGTTAAGAGATCAACCTTGGCCTTTACTTCCGTTTTGTTAACAAGAACATGTTAACTGAATGTGTTTAAGTTAAGAATTCTCTTGACTTGTTTTGTTAACTTAAAGTTAAGTAAGCCTTTGCCATACAAAAAAAATGATCCCTTAACTTTGGCCTTTGGCCTTTTTCTCCCCCTTTTGCCATATATCGAAAAGAGTGAGGGTGTGTGTGAAATAAGTATTGATTTTAAAGTCCAAGCATGTTCCACATTATTTTGAAAATAATATACTAAAAATAAGTTCATCTATAAAATGTTCGACTCATATTTGGCTTGATTGATATGAACCGTAGTCGGTTAGTATGTATGATTATACTCCGTGGTTCATAGCGATGCACTAGCTCTACATCTGGAACCAAGAGTAAGGTCCTAACATCTCACGCCCATCTACGTGGCTAAGTACACAAACACATTAGTCCTATGTGTTGTGAGATGTACTAGAACCTTAAATCTATAGGTGCATGATATCTAAGGTATGTCCTATGCTAGTTCCATAAAAATGAAAATTAAGAAATAGTAGTAAGAAAATATAATTTGCAAGTTCCTATTCTACTACGCACATGCCCAATTTTTATCTTAATAGACTAAATTCGGCTTCGGGTAGGGGTTTAGTAAATAGGTCTGCTAAGTTAGACTTTGATTCGACGTATTCGAGTTGTATGGCTCTGTTGGCCACATGTTCTTGAATGAAATGGTGTTTCACCTCTATATGTTTGGTCCTAGAGTGACATATCGGATTCTTTGTAAGATTAATTGAACTAATGTTATCTACGTGAAGTTTAGTATTCGTAAAGTCTAACTTAAAGTCGCGGAGAGTGTGCTTCATCCAAAGAAGCTGAGTGACACACTCACCCATCGCGATGTATTCGGCTTCGGTGGTAGATAAGGCAACACGGTGTTGCTTCCTACTGCACCAACTCACAAGACTCGAGCCGAGAAGTTGACAACAACCACTTGTACTCTTTCTATCGAGCTTACTACCGGCATAGTCCGAATCGGAGTAGCCGGTTAGTTCGTACTCGGTAGATCTTGGATACCAAATACCGACATTAAGTGTACCCTTTAGATATCTAATGATACGCTTGACTAGAGTTAGGTGAGACTCCTTGGCACAGGTTTGAAACCTTGCGCATATACTTACTGCAAATAAGATATAAGTTCTGCT
This sequence comes from Wurfbainia villosa, assembly GCA_025175895.1. Lineage (NCBI taxonomy): Eukaryota > Viridiplantae > Streptophyta > Magnoliopsida > Zingiberales > Zingiberaceae > Wurfbainia > Wurfbainia villosa. Next base: position 55,209,622 of record CM046002.1, read on the forward strand.
TGCAGTTAAGTAAAGGAGACTCCCTATTACGCTCCTATAGTATTTTAAATCAATTGGGTTTCCAATTACATCTTCTTCTATATTAACATTAGTTGCCATTGGGGTATTAATAATTTTAGCATCTTGCATTCTAAAGCGTTTAATTAATTCCCTAGTATATTTGCGTTGATGTAGCTATATTCCATCTTTAGTTTGTTTAATTTGTAGACCAAAGAAGAAATTTAACTCGCCTACTAAATTCATTTCAAATTCACTTTCCATAAGTGAAATGAACTCATTTAGTAGGATTGAGTTGGTGGTTCCGAAAATAATATCATCTACATAGATTTGGGCTATGAATATGTCTTTACCTAAGGTTTTTACGAAAAGGGTTGAGTCAACTACACCTTGGTTAAAGCCACTGGACTTAAGATAAATCGAAAGTCTCTCGTACCAAGCTCGAGGAGCTTGTTTAAGTCCATAAAGAGCTTTCTTTAACCTAAGGACATGATCGGGTTTGTCTAAACTTTCGAAACCGGGGGGTTGACTAACATAAACTTCTTCTTTAATGTATCCATTTAAGAATGCAGATTTCACATCCATTTGAAACAACTTAAATCTATCCATTTAAGAATGCAGATTTCACATCCATTTGAAACAACTTAAATCCTCGATGTGCTGCATATGCTAATAGCATTCGAATGGACTCTAATCTAGCTACTGGGGCATAGGTCTCGTCGTAATCTAAACCTTCGACTTGACTAAACCCTTTAGCAACTAGTCTAGCTTTATTTCTAACTACTTCATCTCTATCATCAATTTTATTTCTAAACACCCACCTTGTTCCAATGATTGTTTTATCTTTAGGTGGTGGTACTAATTCTCATACTTCGTTCCTAGTGAATTGAGCCAACTCTTCTTTCATTGCAATAATCCAATCGGGATCAAGAAGAGCTTGGTCAATAGTTTTGGGTTCAATTTTAGAAATCAAAGATATTTGAATAAGATTTCTGTATGAGGCTCTAGTTCGAACTCCTAGACTTGGATCACCTATCACTTGGTCGATAGGATGATTCGTTTGAGTCCTAGTTGGATTTGGGTTTGAGTCTACAACTTGATCCATAGGATGACTCGTTTGAGTTTTAGTTTGGTTGGAGTCATCTATCACTTGGTCGATAGAGTGACTTTGTTGACTTAGGTTAGGATTAACACTAGACCTGATCTTTGGATCAGAGTTAGGTCTTGTATGAGTCGGCTCGCTAATTGGGGTTGTCGGGGGTTTTGTAGGTTCGTGTCCTTCATCAAATACTACATTGATAGACTCCTCGACTCTAAGGGTGTCGTGGTTATATACTCTATAAGCTCTGCTTGTAGTCGAGTATCCTAGAAAGATTCCGGTTGTGTTTTTGGATGTAAATTTCCCTAGGTAATCCTTAGTGTTTAGGATATGTACCTTACACCCAAATACCCTAAAGTACTTGATGTTAGGTATTTTATCATGATAAATCTCGTATGAGGTCTTAAGGTGCCTCTTTACCATAAGGATCCTATTTTGGACATAGCATGCCGTACTCACGGCTTCCGCCCAAAACCTATCGGGTAGGTTATACTCATTTAACATTGTCCTAGCGGCTTCTTGTAGGGTTCTATTTTTGCGTTCTACTAGGCCATTTTGTTGTGGAGTTCTAGTGCAAGAGAACTCATGGTGGTATCCATTTAGGTTACAGAATTTTGTAAACCTATGGTTTTCGAATTCACCACCATGATCAGTCCTAAGTCTTTTGATTTTAATGTTTTGTTGATTTTCTATTAACTTAAATAGGTTGATTAATTGATCTAGGGTATCACTTTTGTGTTTGATGAACCTAACCCAAGTAAATCTAGAGTAGTCATCAATAATGACTAAACAGAATTTATTTCCATTAAGTGACTTAGCTCCGTGTGAATCAAATAGATCCATGTGTACGAGCTCAAGCACACTTTTGGTTCGTTCTTGATTAGTTAGTTTATGTTGTATCCTAGATTGTTTACCTTGTTGACAAGCATTACATAATTTATTATCCAAGTTATTGAGGTTAGGCAAACCTCTGACTAAGTCACTCTGACTCATCTTGTGGATGAGTCTTGGTGTGAGTGACCGAGTCATCGGTGCCACAACCATGATTCCTCTTGCCGTGTCATAAGACACTTAGTTGAGGAGTTAGTTAAGTTAATAGTGTAAATGTTGTTATTTCTAGTTCCCTTAAGAATTGTTTTAGAGGTTTCGTTTGTATTAATTACGCATTTATTTTCTAGAAATATGGCCTTATAGTTATTATCACACAATTGGCTTACACTAAGTAGATTATATTGAAAATTTTCTAATAATAAAATGTTTTGAATAACAAAATTTGAGTTAAGCTCAATATCACCTGATCCGATGATTTTGAGCTTGTCGTTATTTCCAAAGGCTACCGATCCTTGTCGTTTGAATCGAAGCTTCGAAAACTTGAGTTGATCCCTGTCATGTGTCGGGAGCAACCACTGTCCAACATCCATTGATCCTACACGCAAGGTAGTTGGATTGGATATTGGATTTATTAAAGATTAGTTGAAAATTATTAACCTAAATCATCTCACCCATGTCTACATGATCAAACACGTTAACCCTATATGTTATTGTGAGATGACTTCCAATTTTACTTGATTTAAATTTAATGACTTAAACACTTGTCAACCTTGCATTAGATTCGGATTTGACCTTAGGCTTATCAAGTCACTTTTTCAAGATCATGACTTCCAAGTCGTGGCGAGGCATAGAGGCCTTCTTTGATCGGAACAACGACCACTTCCTTAGACAAAGCCATTTTCAATAAAATAGTAACTTGACTCACCTAAGACTACTTCCTGGTCTAACTAGTCTAGGATACGGCGAGGTATCTTCAGCTAGTTCCACTCAGTCAAGTGAACCAAACTAGATACGCCTTATCTAGCTCGAATACATGAGACTCAGTTTTCCTAGCGTACTATCATCTCGCCGCGTCCTGGTACTATGTTATCAAGTGTTGACGAGTTATAGTCCTATCTAACCATTCTAAAAAAGTATCAAACTAAATAAAAACCTAAGCATGCAATTTCTAAGTTAAAACATAAACAAATTTCGTACTAGCTCCCCCTGGACCGTTGAATCGATTCGGTCTCTCCACATAGTGGATTTGGTCCTTGGGAACCCAGTACTGGTTTGATCCTAAGTTTGAAATCAAGGTGGTCTTAGGGACCCATGCTTGGACACATTTTTTATGTCGACTTACAATCGACATATACGACTTATTGGTCGTGTTTGAGCTAAACCCTAGCCCGGCCTTGTTGTACACGGCCCTTTGCGATCCAAGTAGGAGGTCAAGTCCTTTGGATCCCAAAGTAAACCTTTCCAACGTATTCCTAAGATCTTCTACTTGACTCTTCAAGAGTGAGTTCTCAACTTCGAGTTTTTCAACCCGAGTTGAGTCCTTCTCTTGAACTCGACTAGTCGACGAGGTTAGGGAGACCTCGTGTTTGAGGAGTTTAAATTCCTCAACCAGGGTCTCGACCTTGGACTCGGACTTAGCTAACTTTCTATTTAAAAACTTAATTGCACTATAAAGTGTAGTAATGAGAGACCGACTTACATTGAGTGTATCTTTTGAACCGGATGTGTATCCATGGCTTGTCTTGAATAGTGCTTCGCAGTCCGACTGGTCTTCGGTTTCCGATTCAAGTTCGGGTTCCGACTCCATCTCCGATTCCATCAGTTTAGCCATGAGGACTCGATCATCGTCTTCTTCCTCAGAAGCTTCTTCCCAAGTAGGGTTGAGTGCCTTTTTGTGTTTCGGTGCCTTGCTCTTGAGTTTTGGGCATTCGGACTTGATATGTCTAAACCTATTGCATTCATAACATCTAATATTTGAACTTTTAGGCTTACCTTCGTTGGGTCAAGTGACGGTTTGTTTTTGGCCCTTGACTATCCTCCGAACTAGGTTGACTAGTTCGGCCTCCGTTTCTGAGTCGACCTCCGAATCTGACTCATCCTCTTCTTCCTTCGGGGGTGGCTTGCTAGCGGTTTTCTTCATTGAACCTGCAAATAGTGCTATACCTTTCTTGGGTTCCGAGTTAGACTGCTCATGAAGTACAAATCAGAAAAAAGATCATCTAACCTAAGTTTAGAAAGATCCTTGGAGACCTTGTAGGCATCGACCATGGATGCCCACAAGGTAGTCCTCGGAAAGGAGTTTAGGACATACCTTATAAGGTCACGGTTTTTGACCTTTTGCCCGATTGCGTGTAGATTGTTGACTATGTCCTGGACACGGGCATGGAGTTGCATCGCCGTTTCATGTTCCTACATTTTTAGATTATATAATTTATTAAATAAAAGGTCGCGCTTACATACCTTGGCTTCATCAGTCCCTTCGTGTAGCTCCACTAGCTTTGTCCAAAGGTCCTTTGTGCTGATGAAGGGGCCGACGCGATTTAACTCCTCCTTGGACAAGCTGCATTGGTGGATTTGTGTTGCCTTGGCGTCGGCTTCGACTTGTCCTTTTGTCGCAATGGTCCATTGGTCATAACCCAAGGATTCACCCACTTCATTAGTCGGAAGTGTGAAACCCGTTTGAATTATGATCCACATCTCGATTTGAGTTTTGAGAAAGCATTCCATCCAACCTTTCCAGTAACGGAAATCATCTCCGTTGTAAAACGGAGGTCAGACGGTGCTAAAACCCTCGAGATGGACCATTTAGAAGGGAAACCTTGCACAAAAAATACCAAAAAAAAACATGAAAAAGGTTCCAAGACTTCGCCTTGGATTAGTAATGTAGGAAATGAAAAGAAACAAAAGGAATAAACAAGAAATAACCAACTAAAATAAAAGATGAGCACTTACAAGCTCCGATGTCCCGGAAATGGTACTAAAGGATAGTTTTTCGGGATGAATACAGATTGTTACGAGGGTTTACCCTTGTAAGAATGTAGATCTTTTCGAGAGCTTCGTTTTGGTAGGTAGACTGTTTCGTGGGTCAACTTGTACGAAAAGTTATGCTCGTTCTACCGTCAGCTACTCCAAAAGCGAATACTTGCAAAACAAAACCAAACGAAGAGTACCAAGACTTCGTCTTGGATTAGTAGTGCGGGAGAAAAATTTAAATGAACGAAAAACAAATCTGTAAAAAATGCTAGATTGGTGGTTTCACTAAATCTAAGTGCCCCCGGCTCTGATACCAATTGTTGGATCGATGCGGTTCGCTAGAGGGGGGGGTGAATAGCGAAAAACCTTTTTTTTTCGAGTTCGTATCAAAACAATTAAGTGCAGCAGAAAGATAAATGAAACAAAAAGAGACAAGATATTTTTTTACTTGGTTCGTAGCCTTCGGCTACTACTCCAAGGCCCTAATGGTCCTAGACCGTGTACGGAGGGCAATTCACTAAAACACTCCTCCTTGTTGGAGGTATGAGTTTGACGATTACAAAAACCTTCGAAGCAAAAAGATAGAGAGACAAACCCTCTCTTCTATTTAAGTAAATTGCAACGATAGAAAACCTTGATTAAAAAGAATTGCAATATTGAAAGGAATAACAAAGTAAGATTATACCAACAACTAGAAAAAAAGAACTTAAGTTAGGGTTGTTGGCAACACTTCGTTGTTGTAGAGTCGTCGGAGAGTCGCAGCATTGCGGAGGCTTTTGAGCACTTATAATTGATGATGAAACCCTAGGTTAGGACCTCCTTTTATAGCCTTTAAGCGCCTTTTCGAGAGGAACCCTAGCCAATCATATTTGAGCACCGCTCCACTTGAAATTTGGTGATAAGCCTTGACTCCTCGATGCTGATCCTTTGACCATCAGTCGAGTGCTAACCTCCGGCACTCGACTGATTGATGGCAGTCGAGTCCTCCAAGCTGGCAGTCGACTGATACTTGCTGCAAGTCAAAGTTAGCTCAACAAAAACATAATTTCGATAGTCGTCGACCGTCCGATCTCGACCTAGACCATCTATAGGATGTCTTTGGTCGGATCTACGCTTAAGATCATCCCCGTAAAGAGGATACGACCTCACTTACGCTCATACACACGAGCTTACCTCGATACTTACTATGTCGCATTCGCTTCCGGCCTTCCACATGATTCCTTTGGCTCCCTCCGAAGTCACCCGAGTGTCGCCCGACCATCGCGGCTTCCTCCGGGTGTCGCTAGACTTCAGCTCTAGCTATAACAATTTTCTACACACTCGATTCAGTTCATGAGATAACGACATGAGCTTAACTTTGTATCGTTTTCTATAATCAAAACTCAGGTTCGACTTAGGTGCCTACTGCACCAGCACTGGTGACGAGCAGCCTCCTCCTAGAAGTAGATGCGGGCCTCATCGTAGAACTCCTCAGCCCGCTGGAAGTGCTCCCGGAAATCCTGGAACTCCGCCTGCATGTAGGCGCTCTACTCCTCCCTTCACTGCCTCTGTGTTTGTAGCTCGATGTATATGTCGTCGAGGTGTGAACGAAACTTCGAGAAATCATAGGTCGACGTACCTGCATCCTGCTCAAAAGTAGAAAAAGGTAGTGGTGCAGGTGCAGGCTCATGTCGACGTGGACTAAGTGGGCTTCTATGCATGTGTGGACTGAAAAGAGAGTGATGTAAAGGGGGAGAGATGGGCGCCGATGTGGATGGTCCCTTGTGTGGCGGCAACTCCACTATCAGGTCCAAGCACTAGTTGGCGTGTGTGGTGATGGTGGTACGATCAGGGTCAGGGAGCCTAAGGGTCGTCAGGTTTTTCCTTACAAAGCATAACGAGTGTCCCTCTCTTACAATCATCTTCATCGCCATGCACACTCCTAGGTCGATCCTAGGGCTCCCCTCTATACTCTCTAATGCAGTGTAATCGTACTCCATCCTATGGAAAATATGGGTAAGTAGGCCTCCCACATTAATCTCTCATCTTGCTGCTTTGCCCATCTTCACTAAGTGTCTGATGAAGTGGGATCCTACATCGATGCTACTCCTTTTTTGTAGCATGTCCCAGAGGCAAAGCAGCTCGCTAGCTCTTACTACACCATCACTCTCTCCACGATCAAATATAGTAGTGGCCATGATTCGGTGGAGGTATCGAAAAATGGGGTTTTGGAGACGCGATGCTTTGGACCTAGAAGGGTCATAAGCATGCTCCCCCGTTAACTCGGTCCAAAACATCCGAGAGTAAAACCCAATAGGGTTTCTTCTCTCTCCCCCACTCGGCAAGTCAAAGCATGAATTCCATTGGTGAAGTGTCCATTCATGCTCAATGTTAAATATCCTAAAAGTAATCCTACCCCATTCGCTCTCTCTACTTGTTAAAATTTCCGTTTCTAAGGAACTCAAAAATTCTAAAACTATCCTAGGGTAGGTTGGGTGTCTTATTCCCATTATCTCTCCCCACCCCATTTTTGCAAATAGGGCTTGAATGTCACCCAACAACCCTAAGGACTCTAGCAAATCTTCATCAAGGTACCTAGTAGCAGTGAGTTTACAAGTAGAAAGCATATTATATCTATCTCTATGTTCATTGTTGCGAAAAAGGAGGGTTGGTAGAGCGTTACCCTCCTCCGGAGCTTGAGGGGTGTCAGTTCTCCTTGCTCATCGCTGCGAAGCACCAGATCGAGGTGCCACATGCTTGGTCCTCCTCATCTGTGCTTCTTTTGGCTTTTTTGAAGGTTAGAAAAGCTTCTAGGTGACGGGGAAGAAGAAACCACATGGTGCAAATGGGGCGAAAACACACGGCTCACCCTACTTAACCTGGCGCGACATGGCCGTGTGAAAACACAAGACCATGCCATGTGCACCTCGGGTTGATGGGGCACGGCTGTGGGAAAACACACGGCCTGGTCGTGTGTCTGCTTTCTTCTCCCCTTTTTTCACAAGGGTCCGAATTTTCTCATACGCTTCACCATGTAAGCTAATATGGATTTTATTTTTACCTAAAAAAGTTCTCTTCTGGTCCTAATGCTAACCGAAATGGAAATCAAAATTCAAATTAACTAAATGCATGCAATACAATCAAAGGGAAATCTAAAAACTAAACTTGGGTTGTGTCCCAAGAAGCGCTTTGTTTAAGGTCATTTAGCTCGACCTCACTCCATTATCAACTTTGCTCCAGAGGTTCAGTGAACCTCTATTCATCCGTCTCGAAATTGACATCTGGTTGCCTCAATTTTAACCTGCTAAAAGTGAAGTAGTCTAGGTAGGGGGCTTTACACTCTGAAAGGCTAAAGAGGATTATCTCCCCATCTACCTCTAGGGAGATTTGGTGTGCCTTAACATCTGTGCACTCCCCCATAGTTACCAGAAAAGGCCTTCCCAAAATGATGGGATTCTGGGAATTTAGTCCTGTGTCGAGTATGATGAAATCTGTATGGATCACGAAGTTCGCAACAACCACAAGCATGTGTGCTAGCAAGCCGACGTGTTCCTTGACTGAGTCATCCCATCTTCAGATAGTATGCATAGGCCATCACACTTACTGATGACCCCAAGTCACACAGTGCTTCATCGAAGCTTTCCCATATATCGAGCAGGGGATAACAAATTCACCGGGGTCCTCAAGCTATGGTGGAATCTTATCTTAAATTTTAGCTTGGTTAGGTAGGGTGGAAATCTTGGCTGCACACCCCTTGGCGAATCTATTTCTCTGCCCCACTCCCTCATTGTATACTCCCTCTTTAACCTGGCTTGGCTCGGGTACTGATGGAGAACTATCCATAGATTTTGACATGGTTTGGGCTATCTGGGCCACCTGTGTCTCCAATATCCTTGTGTGACTTGCAAGACCGTTAATAGTGGCCTTCAAGTCTCTGAGTGACTCCTCTATTTTCTGATGTTGGTGATGAAATTCCTCATTTGCCATTGTTTGGGTAGCAATGAAGTTTTCTATCATCAGTTCCAGTCTAGACTTCTGTTGTTGCTGCTGCCTATTGCCCTGCTACTGCCCATACCCTCCTGATGGTTGGAAATTCCCCGAGTTATTCTTATAGAAGAAATTCAGGTGATTCCTCCATCCGGGATTGTAGGTACTTGAGTATGAGTTGTTAGGCCTTAGATTGTAGTCCCCAGCCGCATCAACATGCGCAATTTTCTCTTCTGAGGTTTCCTGCCCTCCATAGTGGTCCTCTCGATACGATGCTACTCCCTCTCCAAAGTCAATGGCCGCGCATGCAAATGAAGGATTCAAAGAGTCAAAATGTCTGCTAAGCGCTTCTATCCTTGCTGTTAAGTGGTCAACAGAGTCGACAGCATATCGTCCTGCCGCAGGAGCTGGGTGACCATGTTCGGAAGCCCATTGATGGTGGTTCTGGGCCACCTCTTCTATCATCTCTTCCGCTTCCTCTATGGTCTTATTCATAAGCGCTCCTCCTGCAGCAGAATCCAGGGACATCTTTACGGTGTACGCGATCCCATTGTAGAAGATGTGGATCACCAGCTATCTTTCCAGTCCGTGGTAGGGGCATTGGTAGAGTAGCCCCTTGTAGCGATCCCAAGCTTCGAATAAGGACTACCCCTCCTTCTGATGGAAGCTCATGATAAGATGGCGTATGTGAGCAGTCTTGCTTGGTGGGAAGTATTTATTCAAAAACTGCTGCTCGTATTGCTCCCATGTAGTGATGCTTCCCGAAGGTAGGGAGTGAAGTCATGCCTTAGCCTTATCCCACAATGAGAACGGGAATAGGCTCAGGCGGATCGCATCAGCAGGGACTCCGTTCATCTTCATTGTTGAGTAGATTTCCAAAAATGCCTCTAGATGCCGGTTCGGGTCTTTAGTCGCAGCTCCCCCGAGATGACTCTACTAGACCATATGTATAAGTGCTGGTTTAAGTTCAAAGTTGTTTGCTGAAATAGATGGTCTAGCTATACTCGACCTAAATCCTCTAGCGCTTGGAGTTGCGTAATCCTGCAGAGGTCGACTACCTATATGTACTTCGGATGCAGCTTGGTCTTCCATCTTCTTCTATTCTGCTTTTCGACGATGAAAGGTTCATTCGATTTCTAAGTCGATCAGAATCAGGCCTTTCGATCCTAAGCGTCTAAGGATACGAATAATCGAGCCACAAAAATTAGGAGTGCTACCTAATACTAAGAAACAAAAAATAAACAAATCTAGCTAATAAAATCAAAGAGGCAATTAGGAAATAGAAAACTATTGCTAAAATAAAAAGGAAAACTAAATCTAAATATGGAAAATATAAAACTAAAATAAATGAAGCAAACTAAAAGGAAAATTAAACAATTTTCCAGTTACGTATTGCTAAAGTCGTCCGAAGATCAGATAGCCCAGTCCCATATCCTCCTACACAAAATTAAAAATTTTAACCGCAGGAGCTTAGTACGACCAGCTACTTGAATTAAGCGAAGCTAAATAGTAAAGTCATCGGTTGATGCATTTCTGCTAAGCGTGATAAATCAGTTATCAATGGAATAAAGATTATCGATCCACGACAGATTGAGTACCGATTTGTTCAGTGGGTGAAATTATTCAGAAGTAAAATCTAAAGGTTTCGATTGCGAGGGTTGTCGGTGGACTAAACTCTAGTATGGTGTCATATGGAGGAAGAAAGGAGCATGTCGAGATCTTTAAAAGGGATTCTAGGACTTCGGTTTCGCTTGTGTGTCGCAAAACATGCTATCAACTAGGTGTTGTCTAAACGTCTAGCTATGGTTTTGTGGAAGGGACATCATACCCTCTCCCGTTGAGCCACCGCATCTATCGGGAGCTATCTCTACCTTACAAGGACAGGATAGGCGCTACGAGGATGCCAAATCATTCCCTGCGACAAACCATTTCCATCGCATCCTTCTACCCACGGTTACAAGAGATCAAGTTTACCCCTAGGTTCCTTGTATAAATCCTCTAAATCTTAGATATGAGGGTTGTCACCCCTCGTATCGCCTAAGCACAGTAGGTAGAAAACAAAATACACATAGATATTGGTATAAACAATTTCCAATTGCAAATTCAAACTCAGAAATAGAATTCAATTTGAAGCAACATTACATGCACATACAAGCTACTCCCTAATCCTATAATCGAAGCAACTACTCCATATATAGAAGAGGAGAATCACAAGGCATGTTCATGTTCGAATATATCAGAAATAAAATGCAAGAACAAAAGGTTACAATGCTGATGTGGCCTTCTCTCCGGCGTTGAAGTGCAGAACTTGGATCTTCGGCGGCATTCTTCCTCCTCGTTGCGAGTTCCCGAAGCTTTTTAGGGCTTCGGTGTGTCATCCCAGCCATCGTACCTCCCCCTTAGGTTTTGGGCGGAGCTCTCCTTATATAGACATCACATCAGATCACTGCAAAATCTAGAAAATACCCTAATCGCGTCAATCTACTGGGCCACCACACGGTCGTGTGTTTCCACACGGCCAGGCCATGTGCGGCCCTAGGGTGGCTGATCTCGCCCATTGGACAAGGACATGTGTAGACACAGACCCTAGCCGTGTCCCATTCTGTGTCTAGCTACAAAATGTCCTTCTTTCGCTCCAAAAGTGCGCCTTATTCTCTCGGAATGTTATCCTGCAGGCAAAAGTATAAAGAGTAGATCTCTGAACCAGAAAATAGGAAATGCATGAAAAACAAAGTAACATACACATGAAACTAACATGAAATGTAATGAGATGTGAGCGAAAACTACTCCTAAAACCCTATATATTTTGCTCACATCAGACAGTCGACTGATTTCTACACTGTGCAGAAATCAAGGTTCAGAAATGAATTTCAAAAATTCATAAGAAATTATACATAAATCAAAAAATCACGAAAATTCATATGTTTAATACTTATAACACTCCGTATGGGTGAAAATTTTTTGAAAAATAAAATACCCATAAAATAATGAGATTGAAACAAAGTTCAAAAGTATTGAAAAGTTTCAATGTTTAACCCTCCTTTTGTATCATCTCCTTCAATGGTGATTGCTATCAAAAGATAGACTTCACTAAGGTTTTTCAAAATGATTTTGAAATGATTTTAAAACCTTAATTCATTTTCCTAACATCTCACTTGTATCTAAGGTGTATGAAGACATATACAAGTCAAGTGTTCTTGTTAGATATGGGTTTTGGTTGTTTAGGGTTTCATGCATTTTCTAGGCAACTCTATTTGATTCCCTTATACATGGGACTTTAAATCATGCCATAGTCCTTAAATCAATTTTAATTAATGCATGAATGATGATTATGACATAAATGATAACATAAATAAGCATGTGTCAATAATCATAATGTCATGGCATGTGATATAAACCTAAACATAAACATGACACTTAACTAAAACCTAAGCATCATTATGACATTTTATATGATAAAAATAAATATGATGGCATGACATGACATATGGCAAGCAAATCATGTTAAATAAATGTAAGACATAAGAATACCTAACTTTTAATATTAGTTGTCATTTGATAGAATTAAGATCATTTTGCCATATTACCCAACTCTACCAAGTGTGACAAAAACCAAAAATGGAACACAAAGACCTTTAAATCTAATTGTGTCAATTTTGATCAATTTTTAAACTTCTCAAAGCACATTAGCACATCCTAAAGTGTCAACTCTACCATGGTTAGGTTAACTACCCATCCACTTAGGGTTGACACACCCTAACCCATCTAGTGTTAATTGATCATGCTCTTAGAAACCAAATACCTATTGGAGCTCCTTGGGTTTACAAGGTGTGGGAGGATCGTGGCCAGGCTAGAAGAGGGGTTGAATAGCTCAATTGAATGCTTGATGGAAATTGATCATTCGTTTACAATACTCATTAATATACGCAGTGGAAATAATAGATACAAAGACAAAATGAAGACGAATACAAGCACACACAATAGACACGCGATATACGTGGTTCAGAACCTTAGGGTTCCTACTCTACGGGGCGAGCTCAATGAGCTCTAGTGATGCACTCACCACTAATCAAACACTTTCTCAACAATACATCAGAGGTGGAGAAACCTCGTACAAGCAATTACAATATGTAATACAAGAAGTACAAGAAAATACAAAGACAATGGAATACGTAAAGAAAACTTTAAAACAATGGTTTTGAATACTTTTCTTGTTGCTTGCTTTGGTTTGCTCTTGAAGGTCTAGAATGCAGCAGCAATTCCCCTCCAAAATCTCCCTAAAAATCGCTTCAAAATCCTCCTTCTTAAGCTGCTTTTATAACCTGAATCGAGCTGATTACGCGCCCAGTAGTCGACTACTCCTGTAGCCATTGTGAGACAATAGCTTAATCAACACTGGAAATGTTCCAACAAATACTTAGCAATCGACTGATCAAATCCATCAGTCGACTGCTCATAGCCTCCAATCGACTGCCATACCCTAGAAGTCAACTCGGAAACATTCTATGCCCGTGTCCTTGACCATTAGTCGAATTCCCTCCATGACAGTCGATTTCCCAAGGCCAATCGACTGTCCAAAGCTGACAGTCGACTCCCACAAGTCGACTACAACCATATCAGTCCACTGTTGTCTGGTAAAACCTCACTCACAAGTTTTTTGAGCATCCGACCATCAAGTAAAACCTCAAACACCAATGTTTAAGTATTCGACACTCAATCATAGCCTCTTAGCCAAGTTCATCTCATCTTCCCATGGAGTTCCCCATCAAAGCTCTCTTCCTCTGGCCTATGTCCCTCGGATGCACTTAGCTCATGACCTCTCCTCGTGCCATCCTTCGCATCTTGCCCTCAAAGTCTGCTTCATGTGGCTTAACTCCATTGCTCCTTGTCAGGCGGTCCTTCGGATGCTCTAAGCTCACAGCTTCTCCCCGTGTCATCCTTCACCATCTCAAGGACCCGAGCCATGAGACGAGTGACCTTGCCAAGTACTCAAGACTTTCTAAATTCCAAGACTCAAGCTTGGACTTTCCCATATGCCAAGGCTACACACTTGGACTTTCCATGCCAACTCCATGTTGGACTTTCCAATTGTCAAGCCCCATGCTTGATCTTTCACCGCCAAGGCTACACACTTGGACTTCCCATGATAATCACATGTCATATGTTTTTTCTAACATCAAAATATGCTTGAGTCAAACTTGAGTCCGGTCAATAGTGACCTGGGTTGATTGCACCAATAATCTTTCCCTTTTTGATGTTTGACAAAACCATAAACACCTTTGAGTTTGGTGACCTAACTCAAGTCTACCAATTATCCCTTGTGAGAATTCCAACTAACCCCAATTGGTACATTCTCTCCCTTTTTGACATACAACAAAAAGGTCCTCCCTAAGGGCGTCAATGTCTCATATCCCAATGAGATATTACAATCTCTCCCTTGGTCCAAAAACACATCTAGGATGCCTTCACTCTTCCTAGTGATAAGTCTCATATCACTTAAGAGAGGCAATCCCCCAATTCTCCTCCCATGAGGAGAAATACATCCATCATTCCAAGATGGATAACCTCCCCCCAAAAGGCTTGTTCCCCTTTGACCATTGCACAAACAATGTTCTTGGAAAGTCCCTAAGCCAATAGGAACTCTAAACAATCAAAATTAAGGGCAAAGATTTAACATCGAACTTTCACCTCCCTTAAAATTCAATACACACCCTAAACAATTCTCCTAAACCATATCCAATGGATTTTCACCCTTTCAATGCTCTCCAAAGCATATCCTAGGGTTAGGAGTAGTTAGAGAACCAAGAAATAGCTGAACATGGGTTAAAAAAACCTTGTTTACCCGAAATCAACCCTAACAGTCAACTCTAATAGTAACCAGTCGACTGCCCTTAATGCCAGTCGACTGTCATCCATGGTAGTCGACTGATTTCTGCACTATGCAAAAATCAGACTTTAGAAATGAATTTCTGAAATTCATAAGTAAAAATATATATTTTGAAAAATCTTGAAAATTCATACGTTCATTACTTATAACAAACATTATGGGTGAAAAATAGTTATAAAATAAAATACCCATTAAATAGTGAGATTGACTCAAAGTTTAAAACCATTTAAATTTTCAATGTTTGACCCTACTTTGTATCACCTCCTTCAATGGTGATTGCTATCAAAAGATAGACTTCACCAAGGTTTTTCAAAATGATTTTGAAATGATTTTTAAAAACCTTAATTTCTTTTCCTAACATCTCACTTGTATCTAAGTGTATGAAACACATACAAGTCAAGTGTTCTTGTGAGATATGGGTTTTGGTTATTTAGGTTTTCATGCATTTTTCTAGGCAACACTATTTGATTCCCTTATGCATGGGACTTCAAATCATGTTATTGTCCTTAACTCAATTTTAATTAATGCATGAATGATGATTATGACATAAATGATAACATAAATAAGTATGTGCCTATAATTATGATGTCATGGCATGTGATTCTAATTTAAGCATAACATGACATTCCTAAGCATAAATCATGACATTTTTTTGATTAAAAATTAATATGATGTCATGACATGGCAAGGAAAATAAAGCATGCCAAGTATAAAATAATAAGGTATAAAATACCTAATTGTTTAGCCTAAATTTTTATTATTAGAATTAAATCCATTTTGTCTTAATAATCACTTATCCCCTAAGTGTGCCAAAAATCCAAAATGGCACACCATGACTTCTCAGACCTAATTGTGCCAATTTAATCAATTTTTTAACTTCTCAAAGCACATTGGCACATCCTAAAGTGTCAACTCTACCATTGTTAGGTTAACTACCTATCCACTTAGGGTTGACACACCCTGACCCATCTAGCATGAATCGATGATGCTCCTAGGAACCCAATATCTATTGGAGCTCCTTGGGTTAAAAAGGTATTCACTATGGATAACTTCCCAAGATACCTTCCTAATGACCCTTTTCGTCTTTTAAAGCCTTAGTCATTTGGGTCTTACCTAGATTAACTCTAGGTGTAACTCCTGTTAGTAATATATGGGAGATGTCCTAAGGCAATCGCTTTATGTATGAACCATTTATATGATAAATGAAGATTCACTATTTGAGTATACATGTTTTATGTATTTGATTGGATCTTAAACTCATTTACTGAATGTCCATGATACGATTCACAGCATGAGAGAATTTGTGATTGGATCACAACTAGTGAGTATCTCTACATGTGTAATTGTGATGTATCGGAATTATCCCTAGTCGATGAATTGATGGATTTGGACACCATCAATTCTGTCAAGACTAGCACGAGGTATACTCCTTAGTGTATCCAAGCAGCTGATTCTCACTGGCTGGAGACATAGTGATGTCCGGAGTTAATCGTGGATGCTAGTTATGGTAACTAGTTCATTAGAGTGACAAGCCGTAAGACTTCATATGGTTCTCTGCATATATAGATATGTCAATGAAGTTCTTACTATGGCTTAAGTGCGATGTTCCTTTGACTTGCGGTATTCAAGTCATCTTGATCATAGAGACTTATGCTTTGACATCTTAAGCAAGCATCTCTAAGGAGATGTGGACCCGGGATGATTGGGTATAAGTCGAAGTGATCGAAGGTGTTTGAATAGCCTATAAATGATTCACCACTCCTTGCGAGGAGATGTATACCCATGGCCTCTCGTTGGATTGTTACTAAAGTCTTTGGCCAAAGCATTACATGTTTAGAGTAAGGTACTCTTCGATACATGTGGAGTAACTAGAATCCGTAGGACGAGGAAATGATACTTGGGCTAGGTGTGACGTAGTCAGCCTAGTGGGGACTGACACTATTAGACCATGTCCTGGACCAAGTGGGTATACGATGAGTGAAGGGAATGGGGAACGATTCATTCGAGCTACTGAAGGGTTTCAGAAATAGTTCTGGATCAACCGTTGATCTTTTTGGTTAATTGGGGATCATGATGTACTACTAGGTGCTACTCATGATCGTTCTATAATTAATGGTTAATTATAGACGGCCAACATAAACCGAGAACCTATTTTGTCACACGCACAACGAGTATAATCCAAAGGATTTAAAACGAGTTTGAGAATGGGATTCTCATACCGAGAGAAACTAGGTTTGGTTGGACCAAACATAAAGCGAGCATGAAATCGTTTCAGTCGCAATGGAAGCGTGGATGGGCCGAGTCTTATGAAGACGTAATGGATGAACCAAAATGGTTTGGTTCTAATCCAATGGAGGAGAATAAACCAAAGGGTTTGGTTTATTTTAAACGAATGAACCAAAAGTTGGTTCGGATCGTTTTAAATTAAAATAAACCATCATGGTTTGGTTTATTTTAACTTATCTTAATGGAGCGGGTTAACAGGCCTAATGGTTATGATCCAATAACCATTAAGAGAATTAGTTCTCTATAAAAGAGGGCTTAAGGGATAATTAAGCCCTAATCCAAAACCCCTAGGTTAAAGTTGCCGCCCACCTCCTTATTGGAGTTTTCGGCGCCAACCTCTTGCCGCCGCCCATAGCTCCTCCAACCGGCATCCAGAAGGCAGCTTCCTTCCCCCTCGCCGGCATCGAGCTGCTGCTGGTTAGTGCTCCGGAGATCTCCTTCAGGTTTGGCATCAAGGTGAGCTCTATCTTCCTTGGTTGGCCGGTGCCTATCACCTCCACCAAAGCTTTCCAGTTTTCTGGACAGCTTGTTCTCCTCTCGTTGGAGCATCGTTTGGACGACGGTTAGAGCTCCGACAGCGGCTAACTTACCGGGGATTCGATCTCTGGTAATCCTCTGAGGTGGAGGACGAAGGATTCATCAATTGGTTGACGAATACCTCTCCGGAGAAGCGAGTTTTGAGAACTCGTATTAGGATCCGAATTTGGATTCGGATCGTGATCATCTCTCGATCACGTCGTCTTCAACACGAGGCTAGTAACCCGTACGAAGACGAAGCTCGTGGCTTAGCGAAGTCATCCCGAGGAACTCGGCGTGGATACGGATAGAGGCGATTCTAGCGAGGATCGTTCCGGTTGATGCCGTTCCCGCTACACGTCATACGAAAGGTATAACGTAGATAAATTTCCTTTTATTGCAAATTTAAATTTACGGTTATGTCTACACTTGTTGTAATATGCATGCGTGTGTTGTGTGTATTGTAATAAATGTAGATTTATTATTTTTATTGCTGCCGCTGTGTTCATGTTTACGAAACATGATCGAACACACACACGCCGCGGTGCCGGAAACCCAACAGTGGTATCAGAGCCCAGGTTGTGTTTCGACATAATCGTAAAAATGGTTTTGTGATAGTCATAATGTATTTTTGGAAATTTTCTAATTTTGGAAATTTAGAAGTATCTTTGGAAATTTTTCAATTTTGGAAAGTCTAGAAGTATTTATGGAAATCTTCCACTTTTGGAAAGTTGGAAGTATTTATGGAAATTGATATTTTCCATAAATAAAATATTTGATTAGATTTTGGAAATTTGTTTCCTAATTTAATCTTGATTTGATTTGGGAAATCAAATCTTAAAATATTTTATTTCCATAAGTAGTTTTAATGATTTAGGAAATTGGTTTCCTAAATAGATTTTCCTTAATCAAATAATTCCATGAATAAAATATGTGATTAGATTTGGAAATTTGTTTCCTAATTTAATTATGATTTGATTTGGAGAATAAAATCTTAAACATATTTTATTTCCATAAATAGTTAAGACATATAAGGAAATTATATACATGACATAATTGTATGTCATGTAATTGCATTAGATGCATAACATTATGCCATGCGTGTCGTGACATGTAGATGTATGTCATGCCATGTAGATAATAGTTATTTGCATGCAAAGAGGATGAGACATAAAACCCTTAAACAATATAAAAGCCTACACCTTCCATTAATATGGTTAGAACCAGAGTTCTGTTTCTTGTTTGGGTTGTTGGACTCTCTCCAAGCCCGGCTCGAACCCGAACATGTTCAAACCATGGAATAGTTTAATACTAATATGGTAAGAGTCGAGGTCAATCGTTAGCTTTGGTTGTTGGACTCTCTCCAAGCTGGGCTAATTGGTTGAATGCGCTCTAACCATATTAAAACTATTTCTCGATTAATGGGTTGGCTTTAACGAGCATCTTGTTGGACTCTCTCAAGGTCGATGTAAAGGGAGGTGAAGTTGGGTGCTATGCATATGATGCATACTTGTTAATGTGTTAACAACCCAACGTATGTGTGAACATTCAATTAGTTGATAGCACATTGTGATAGTTGCATATACGTGATATGCAATCGATATAGATTATACCTACCGTCGTAGTTATGAATGGCTTGTTGGACTCTCTCCAAGGTTGTTCATAACTATGATGGATATCAGCCCATTCGAAGATGGACCTACGATCTCCCGAAGTGATTTTGGGGTTTTTGAAATTCAAAAAATGAATGGGATTTATAAATGTATATTGATGCATTTTAAAAATCATCTTTCTCATATATGCTCATTTTGTATTTCTAAAATTGATCATGTTGTCTTTGAATTTGCATTCCATTTTGGATTCGAATAAATTGACTGGGCCAAACTTCTTGGATTGGCTTAAAAACTTGAGAATTGTTCTCAAGGTGAAAAGCTTGTGTATGTCCTTGAAGCGCCTCTTCCTGCCCATCCTAGTGACGATGCAACTCCGGACCAATTGTTGGTCTATCAGAAACATGTAACTAATTCTAAACTGACAAGTTGCATCATGCTAGCCGCGATGGAACCCAAATCTACGAAAGCAACATGAGCATATGGATGCTCATATCGTAGTCCTTCATCATTATGAGTTGTTTGATGAGCAAGTGATATTTGAAAGGTTCGAAGTCTCCAAGCTCCTCTTCACCTCTGAGATGCAAGAAGGTTCATCTGTGGTACTGCTCAACATGTTGAAGACTGTGGAGCCTTCTGAGAAGCATGAGCAGGGGATGGTGTTGTTAGTTGATTCCTCGAAGAAAGGTTCTAAGAGGGAGTCAAAGGAACAACAGAAGGGGAAGAAGAAAAAGGCTAAAAAGGCAGAACCAGCTCAAAAGGGCACTTGCCATCATTTTGGCAAGTAGGGCCATTTGCGAAGAAAGTGCAAGATTTATCTTGAGTCCGTGAAGAAGGATAAGGCATCGGATACCCCATCTTCTTCAGAAATCTTCTTTATTGATTGTCATTCTATTTCCTCAGACACTTGGGTATTTGATACTGGGTGTGGCTCACATATATGTAATGACATACATGGGCTAAGGAATAGAAGAAGACTCGTCAAGGGAGAGTCAAATTTACGTGTTGGGAATGGAGCAACAGTTGCTGCACTCGCCATCGGAACGTATTTGTTGGAACTCCCTGTAGGACTTGTCTTAGAACTGGACAATTGCTTTTATGTTCCTTCGTTGATAAAGAACATCATTTCTATTTCTTATTTAAATAGAAATGGGTACCATTTGACTTTTAGTAACAATTGTTGTTACATAACTTTGAATGGAGTTCTTTAAGGGACTGGAACTTTAAGCAATGGTGTTTATACGTTGGACGTATCCAGTGATATTTTCAATATCGAAGCGAGCAACAAGCGTGCTCGAAAAGATAATCAATTAGACTCCTACATGTGGTATTGTCGTCTTGGCCATGTAAGCAAGAAACGCATATCCGAATTACACCGATGTGGAAATCTGGAATCGTTTGAATAGGATTCATACAATACATGCGAATCATGCTTAAAAGGCAAGATGACTAAGTTACCTTTTACTGGAAAAGGTGAATGAGTGGGAGAGTTACTAGGTCTAATACATACTGATGTATGTGGACCTATGTCAACTCAAGCTTTAGGAGGCTATAGCTACTTCATTACCTTCACCGATGATCACTCACGGTTTGGGTATGTGTTCTTGATGAAACACAAGTCTGAAGCCTTTGAAAGGTTCAAAGAATTCAGAAATGAAGTAGAGAAACGACATGACAAGAGTATTAAAATACTTCGATCGGATCGAGGTAGTGAATACTTAAGTCAAGAGTTTCTTGATTATCTAAGAGACAATGGCATATTGTCTCAATGGACTCCGCCATATACACCACAGCATAATGGTGTATCTGAGAGGCGTAACCGGACCTTGTTGGACATGGTCAGGTCAATGATGAATCATGCGACTCTTCTCAAGTCCTTTTGGGGCTATGCACTTCAGACAGTTATTTACTTGTTAAACAGAATGCCTACCAAGGTAGTCTCAACTACTCCATATGAGATATGGAATAGTAAGAAACCTCATGTATCTTACTTGAATATATGGGGTTGTCCTGCTTATGTGAAGCGGACAGTATCAGACAAATTGGATGCTAAGTCTGATAAATGTCTATTTATTGGATACCCTAAGGAAACAAGGGGTTACCAATTCTATCATCCTGTGGAACAAAAGGTGTTTGTTTCAAGGCATGCCGTGTTTCTAGAGAAAGAGTTTCTCTTGCAAGAAAACAGTGGGAGTGTCGTCGAGCTTGAGGAGGCTCGAGAGACTCAAATAGACATTGATGAGATACCTGGTGAAGTACAACAGTCGACAACTCATAGTAATGAGCAATCGACTGAACCTATTGTAACACCACATCTTCATAGATCTGGTAGAACACGCAATATTCCTGAGAGATATGGATTTCTCGTAAGTGAATCGAATGACGTGTTACTCATTGATGATGAGCCTACCAGTTATGAAGAAGTGCTGACAAGTTCAGAAAGGGATAAGTGGCTTGGTGCCATGAAGTCGGAAATGGATTCCATGTATGAAAACCAAGTTTGGAACTTGGTTGACCCACCTGAAGGCATAAAGCCTATAGGGTGCAAGTGGGTTTTTAAGAAGAAAACCGACATGGATGGTAATGTGATTACCTATAAGCCTAGATTGGTGGCGAAAGGATATCGTCAAAAGCAAGGTGTTGATTATGACGAAACCTATTCGCCTGTAGCTTTGCTTAAATCCATTCGGATGCTCCTGGCCATAGCGGCTCATTATGATTATGAGATATGGCAGATGGATGTGAAAACAACTTTCCTTAATGGAAACCTGCTCGAGGACGTGTATATGATATAGCCTGAGGGTTTCACATCGGTTGATAAAACCAAGGTATGCAAATTGCGACGGTCCATTTATGGATTGAAGCAAGCATCCAGGAGCTGGAATATCCGTTTTGATGAGACAATCAAAAAGTTTGATTTCTCACAAAATCCAGACGAACCTTATGTGTACAAGAAGGTTAGTGGGAGTGCAGTCGTATTCCTAGTATTGTATGTCGATGACATACTACTTATAGGAAACGATGTTTCAATCTTACAGTCAGTGAAGGTTTGGTTATCCAAGATATTCTCCATGAAAGACCTGGGAGAAGCAACCTACATCCTCGGGATTAAGATCTATAGAGATAGATCGAAATGGTTGCTTGGTCTTTTGTAGTCTATATATATAGACCGAGTGCTAAAGAGGTTTAGCATGTCGGAATCCAAGAAAGGTTTCCTACCCATCAGGCATGGGGTACACCTTTCGAAGTCTATGTGTCCGCGCAAAAAAGACGAGAGGATTTGCATGAGTAAGATTCCCTATACATCCGCAATAGGATCTATCATGTATGCTATGTTATGTACGAGGCCCGATGTATCGTATGCTCTGAGTGTCACGAGCAGATACCAGTCCGATCTAGGAATGGATCAATGGGTGGCTGTTAAGACGATCCTTAAGTACTTGAGAAGAACTAAGGATGTGTTCCTAATATATGGAGAAGGGGACATGGTGATACGCGGGTATACGAATGCCAGCTTCCAGACAGACAAGGATGATTCCAGGTCTCAGTCTGGATACGTGTTCACCTTGAATGGGGGCGCAGTGAGTTGGAAAAGTTCCAAACAAGAGACTGTAGCGGATTCTACCACTGAGGCAGAATACATTGCGGCAGGAAGCCAGAAGCGGTTTGGATCGAAGTTCGTTTCATGAACTTGGTGTGATTCCGCCATTGTTGAAGCAATACCGGTCTCTGCGACAACAATGGAGCAATTGCATAGCGAAAGAGCCAAGGTCTCATCAATGATCCAAACATGTGCCGCGCTATCATCTTATCGAGAGATCATCGAGGAATGAAATACAAATCGAGAAAATTCCCAGAAAGGAACTTAGCGGATCCTTGACTAAGGCATTACCTCAAAATAAGTTTGAGGGTCATGTTAGAGCTTATGGTATTGGATACCATAGCGATTGGCATTAGGCCAAGTGGGAGTCTGTTAGTAATATATGAGAGATGTCCTAAGGCAATCGCCTTATGTATGAACCATTTATATGATAAATGAAGATTCACTATTTGAGTATACATATTTTATGTATTTGATTGGATCTTAAACTCATTTACTGAATGACCACGATAATATTCACAGCATGAGAGAATTTGTGATTGGATCACAACTAGTGAGTATCTCTACATGTGTAATTCTGATGTATCAGAATTATCCCTAGACGAAGAATTGATGGAATTGGACACCATCAATTCTGTCGAGACTAGCACGAGTATACTCCTTGGTGTATCCAAGCGGTTGATTCTCACCGGTGGAGACATAGTGATGTCGGAGTTAACGTGGATGCTAGTTATGGTAACTAGTTCATTGGAGTGACCAGCCGTAAGACTTCATATGGTTCTCTGCATATATAGATATGTCAATGAAGTTCTTACTGTGGCTTAAGTGCGATGTTCCTTTGACTTGCGGTATTCAAGTCATCTTGATCATAGAGACTTATGCTTTGACATCTTAAGCAAGCATCTCTAAGGAGATGTGGACCCGGGATGATTGGGTATAAGTCGAAGTGATCGAAGGTGTTTGAATAGCCTATAAAGGATTCACCACTCCTTTTGAGGAGATGTATACCCATGGCCTCTCGTCGGATTGTTACTAAAGTCTTTGGCCAAAGCATTACATGTTTAGAGTAAGGTACTCTTCGATACATGTGGAGTAACTAGAATCCGTAGAATGAGGAAATGATACTTGGGCTAGGTGTGACGTAGTCAGCCTAGTGGGGACCGACACTATTAGACCATGTCCTAAACCAAGTGGGTATAAGATGAGTGAAGGGAATGGGGCACGATTCATTCGAGCTACTGAAAGGTTTCTGAAATAATTCTAGATCAACCGTTGATCTTTTCGGTTAATTAGGGATCATGATGTACTACTAGGTGCCACTCATGATCGTTCTATAATTAATGGTTAATTATAGATGGCCAACATAAACCGAGAACCTATTTGGTCACACGCACAACGAGTGTAATCCAAAGGATTTAAAACGAGTTTGAGAATGAGATTCTCAGACCGAGAGAAACTAGGTTTGGTTGGACCAAACATAAAGCGAGCATGAAATCGTTTCAGTCACAATGGAAGCGTGGATGGGCCGAGTCTTATGAAGACGTAATGGATGAACCAAAATGGTTTGGTTCTAATCCAATGGAGGAGAATAAACCAAAGGGTTTGGTTTATTTTAAACGAATGAACCAAAAGTTGGTTCGGTTCGTTTTAACTTAAAATAAACCATCATGGTTTGGTTTATTTTAACTTATCTTAATGGAGCGGGTTAACGGGCCTAATGGTTATGATCCAATAACCATTAAGAGAATTAGTTCTCTATAAAAGAGGGCTTAAGGGATAATTAATTCCTAATCCAAAACCCCTAGGTTAAAGTTGCCGCCCACCTCCTTATTGGAGTTTTCGGCGCCAACCTCCTTGCCCATAGTCAAGGTGAGCTCTATCTTCCTTGGTTGGCCGGCGCCTATCACCTCCACCAAAGCTGTCCAGTTTTCTGGACAGCTTGTTCTTCTCTCGTCGGAGCATCGTTTGGACGACGGTTAGAGCTCCGACAGCGGCTAACTTACCGGGGATTCGATCTCCGATAATCCTCTAAGGTGGAGGACGAAGGATTCGTCAATTGGTTGACGAATACCTCTCCGGAGAAGCGAGTTTTGAGAACTCGTATTAGGATCCGAATTTGGATTCGGATCGTGATCATCTCTCGATCAGGTCGTCTTCAACACGAGGCTAGTAACCCGTACGAAGACGAAGCTCGTGTCTTAGCGAAGTCATCCCGAGGAACTCGGCGTGGATACGGATAGAGACGATTCTAGCGAGGATCGTTCCGGTTGATGCCGTTCCCGCTACACGTCATACGAAAGGTATAATGTAGATAAATTTCCTTTTATTGCAAATTTAAATTTACGGTTATGTCTACACTTGTTGTAATATGCATGCGTGTGTTGTGTGCGTTGTAATAAATATAGATTTATTATTTTTATTTCTTCCGCTGGGTTAATGTTTACGAAACGTGATCGAACTCACACACGCTGCGGTGCCGGAAACCCAACAACTCCCCTTGTAACCTTCTTAGAGGCTTCCTTAGGTTTCCTTGAAACCTTAACCACTAGGCACCTACCTTGGTTAATCTTAGGGATGACTTCCCCATTAACCTTGGTTTTCCTAGACCTAGAGATTGTTCCATAATTGAATGACACATTGTGGTAGGTCTTCTTGGGGTTAGGTTTGTGACCCAAACCTTTCTTCCCCCCGCCCCCCCCCCCCTCCCTGATGGTTCTTGCCCCCTAGAACCTAAATTTTGACCATTAGACCCCATAAATGAATTTGTCATTTTTGTTAGGGTCTTTTACAAATTTTCAAGGCTTGACCTCAAAACTCAATTTTCTAATTCTAACATTCCTAATTTTGATTGTTCATTAATCTTTTGGGAATGACACTTCCAAGGCATATGTTTATGATTCTTGGGATTAATGCCTAGGTAGTTCTCTAGCTTCCTAATGGACTCCTTAGGTAGAATGGGTCTAGAGTTATTATTTCTAGATTTGTCTTTAGGTAAATTAACACGCTTAGCACCTAAACAATAAAATATATTATTTCTACTAGCACGCTTTTCATGAGAAATAGCAAGAGTACTAAAATAATTTCTAGCATTCTTTTTAACCTTAGAACCATAAGGTGCATTAAAATTTGCCTTAGGGTTTGCTTTGGAAGCTCCCCCTACTTGTGTAGTGTAGGGATGTATACTGAAAAGTCTATCTTTTGTATGAACATCTTTATTTTGAAATAAGAATCACATGATCATTGTTTGCATATTTATATGGTTATACAATATTGTCTAATATATTACATTGTAGATAACATGGTGTGTGGTGTCACACGGGAGATAATGTTATCGGCTCCTTGTAAAGTATAAGTAAATGCTCACAACCGAGATGGCTTTGGACAAACCATCGAAATGGTTATAGTGTGATTTGGTATTGGTTTGTCTTGATCATAGAATCACACTAGTGCACTTTGTGTGTATTGAGCAGGACTGATATAGAGGTGATTCGATTTATTACTGACTACATAATCGAATCGGACCTCAGATATTATTTTGTACATGCTCTTAATGCCGATATAATAACGGACACATATACTTAGTAGTCATCTCTTTGATTTACCAATGGGCGAGATTTATAGATTAAATCAATAGGCTCGGTAAGGTGGGAGATGATATTATTTATATGGCGTGCCGTTGATTATAGAAGGAAACTGTGTCCTATATATTAGGTTGACGATGTCCCCTTGAGGAGCTCATAAGGTTCATCATATAAACCCTGCAGGTGGACTTGGTCCGGCATGATGAAAAGGTTGAGTGGTACTACTCAAGGAGTTAGATGTTGATTAATTAATGGTCAGTAAATTAATTAATCGAACGGACATTCGAGATCTTAAACACGAAGATAAAATGTACAAATAATATATGGAGCCAATATTAACTTATGGGGGTTGGTGAGGTAGATCAATGATAATCCTTTAGTGGATTGGATTATCATTAATGGATCGGACTTTATTTGGGCTTGATCCATGGGTGGCCAAGATCCAACTCCTCCTCATGGCCTCTAATGTAGCCTATTAACACCTCATGAAGATTAGATCCAATGGATAGAAACAAAACTCTAGATCCATAGGTAGAAATTAAATCTCTAAGATCCAATGGTTGAGATTAAATCTCTAGATCCGACGGTTGAGATTAAATACCAAGAACCAATGGTAGAGATTAAAAGGAGGTTATCCCTAACTCTATAAAAGTATCTTGAGAGGTTGGCGTGGAGTAATCATCAAGAGAAGCTAGGGTTTTGGAGGTTGGCGGCAAGTCATTGGAATTAGGGTTTGGGCTTGGGCGGCACCTAATAAGGAAATTTTTCCTTGTGTTGTTCTTCTTCCCCAAGCTGCCGGTGCCCTTAGAGTTGCTTCCAGCCCTTGGCCGGCATCCAAAAAAGGTCCTCTCCTTCTCCTTGGGTGGTGGAACAAAGGTTTAGGGTCCTCCCTTCAAGCTTTTGGCCGACCACTCTCAAACTCCTCTTCTTTCTTTGCCGGCGGCAAGGTTTCCTTTGGTTGCTTGTTGGTTGGCTATAGGAAGGAGAAGAACCTTGTTTCTATTCTTCCTCTTGCTTTGGAAGAGCAAGGAAGGAAGATTTGTGATCTTGGAGCTTTAACTTTTGGTAGATCGTCGCCCACACGACGTCCGAAAGGAGGAAGGTCATACATTAGAAGATCGAGAGGTGTACCTATTCTTCGTTCTCTTTTGTAACATGTTTATTTTTGTTTTTCAATTATGAGCATGTAATATTCTTTTTGTGGCTAAATAATACTTGGATCCCGATCATAAACACAAAACCAGGCGATCCATACATCGTCTATTCCGTGGCTACTCGTAGAATAGAGGATGGTCGCTTGAACAACGAGTTTGTTCAAGTGACCTCTCTAAACGAATAGCACGACGATGACTTGATTGTTTGAGCAATCCCTTTTGTCTAGGATTAAATTTTTTAATCTGGGGACATCGATGGGATCGCCATGAACAAACAACAAAGGTGTTGTGGGAAGCGAGGTTTCCCCTCACGGACTTGATAAGCAAAACCCTTCAATTGGTATCAGAGCCAAGGTTTCCGGTTTTGTGTGTTTAGGATTCGGTTAATTTTTATGCACTTTTCATATATTATATGTGCCGGATAATAGTAGGATATGCGTAGTTTAACTCTTTGGTTGCAGGCATAAGATCTGACTATTATGACCATATGTGTGTATGTGATTGTATATGTGTAAATGTTTATTTTGTTGAATCCTCGGGGTTGATGAGGCTAGTATTTGATTTTTTGTAAATTAGATACGACATTGTTTAGCTACTTCTTTTATTTTAGTTTACTTTCGATCTAGATTTCATGTACACTCCCTCGTGAAGTATAGGATCGATGGATGTAAATTAAAATAGATTTTAATCTCGGCTCGGATCACCGGATGGCTCGTACATGGCGTAGGAGGAGCGGACGAGAAGACGTTGCGACGGGAGACATATTGAAGACAAAAGCCATAATAGTTGGAAAATAATTTATTTTTCATATTTATTGCTTTTTGTTTGATATGCATGTCGTAGGCTAGGAAAATTCCTCAATTTCAAATTACTAAGTTGGAGAGGGAAATTTTTATAAATTCCCACGACCTCCATTACGATTTGACAAGTGATGCAAACAAACTTGCGCGTCGACTCTGAGTGCCTTCCTCCCCATCAGATGAGTTTGTTTACATATCACAGCAAATATGGTTATAGGGAATTATCAAGGAGTGTGTGCACTTCCCCATCGGAAGGCACATAACCCGAGATAATTACCATGGTACCGAGTAATGGTGAACACTTAGATACAAATATAAGTATCCTCCCCATCGGAGTCACTGCTTTTATTTGTAGGGCCAAAGAGGAACCAACTATTAATTTTACTTGTCAAAAAGTTAGGTTGACAAGATAGTAAAATTAATGGGTAAAACCTCCTCTTACAAATGTAGAATTCGTATACGTCCACACTATCGTGGCATACGATATTCTCGATATTTTGAGGTGTTGGTTGATTTTAAAATTTTATTGTTTGAGGAATCAATAATTTTTTGAAATCTAATGTTTTGATTTATGTGATTCTTAGGTTTTCTTTCAAAATGACTTTCAACCCACTTGCTGTGATACTGAAAGAGAACAAACTTACTGGACACAACTATGTTGATTGGAAGAAGAATCTAGACATTGTCTTGACTGCTGAGGAATACAAATATGTACTCCTCGAAGAGTGCCCTCCCAAGCCTGCGGATGATTCTGGGGAAAAGGAGAGAGAGAGCTATAAGAAGTGGATCAAGACCGATGAGATGGCGCGGTGTTAAATTTTGGCATCTATGTCAAATGTACTGCAACATCAGCATCAAGCCATGCCCACAACTTATGACAGAATGCTCAATCTCAAGGAACTTTTCGGACACCAGAATCGAGCTGCGAGGCAAGAAGCCATGAGAAACTTGATGACGACCACCATGATCGAGGGAACACCCGTGAGGGATCATGTTCTCAAGATGATGGCTCATTTGAATGAACTGGAGGTCCTTGGAGCTGAGATCGATGGGGAAACCCAGGTCGACATCATACTCTAGTGTCTACCTAGGAGTTTTGAGAAGTTTCTCCTAAACTACAACATGAACAAGAGGTTGTATTCGTTGGCGAAACTTCTGACAGAACTCCAGGCGGCAGAGGGGCTATTTCGTCATAGTGCTCAGGCATATGCCATGGTGACCCAAAAGGTTTCTACTTCTAAGCCGAAAGGCAAGAAGAAGAAGAAACAAACCGGGACCAAGGCGGTGGGAGGTACTCAGGGAGGAGTGAAGAAGCCGAAAGGCAAGTGCTTCACTTATGTTGGACCGAAGAAGGATCGCAGAACAAAGGTATATATTTTGGTCTAGTCGTTGAAATATGTTTAGCGGTGTTATCTGTAGATCACGGAGCCACGATCATGTCCAATACTTTGCGGGTTTGAGAAACCAGATTTATCTTTTGAGAAAAATAAACTTTTGGTTCTTAAGAATTGCCTTTATGTACCCTTATTTAGAAAGAATTTAATTTCGGTTTTTAAATTGTTTATGGATGGATATTCTATTTCTTTTAATGACAGAGTTGTTATAAGAAGGAATAGGGACATTATCTATTTGGGTGCATTGATAGAAAATTTGTACACACTTGAACCAAAATCTCCCATGTTGCAAATTGAAGTTAATAACTCATCTTCTAATTCCAATAAGAGAAAAGAACATTCGAAGATGAACCAAACATATCTTTGGCATCTTAGGCTTGGTCACATTAACCTAAGCAGAATTCAAAGGTTGATAGTTGATGGACCTTTGGGTTCATTAGTGGTGGAGGATCTCCCAACCTGTGAATCTTGCTTGGAGGGTAAGATGACCAAGAGGCCTTTTAAGGCCAAGGGGTATAGAGCCAAAGATGTGTTAGAATTGGTTCATTCTGATTTGTGTGGTCCTATGACTATCTAGGCTAGAGGTGGTTTTGAGTATTTCGTCTCTTTTATAGATGATTACTCAAGATATGGATACATTTATCTGATGTGCCGCAAGTCTGAATGCTTTGACAAGTTCAAAGAATTCAAGGCTGATGTGCAGAAACATAAAGGTAAAAGTATCAAGACACTACGATCTGATCATGGTGGTGAGTACCTCTTGGGAGAGTTTAGGAACTACTTATCAAAGGCTGGGATTCAATCCCAATTGACTTCAACTGGCACACCCCAGCAGAATGGTGTAGCAGAGCGAAGGAATTGGACTCTTATGGAGATGGTTAGATCGATGATGAGTTATTCTGACTTGCCAGATTCGTTCTGGGGATATGCTCTAGATACGGCGGTGTACATTCTGAACTTGGTTCAATCTAAATCAGTGCCTTCTACTCCCACAGAATTGTGGACTGGGCGAAAGCCTAGTCTAAGACATATTCGGATATGGGAGAGTCCAGCACATGTGTTGAAGGCAGATGTTGGTAAGTTAGAACCTCGTACAGAAGTACGATTGTTCGTTAGGTATCCTAGAGGAACAAAGGGTGGTTTATTTTATAGTCCTAGAGATCAGAGGGTGATCGTTAGCACGAACGCCAGATTTCTAGAGGAAGACTATGTGATGAGCCACAAGCCCAAGAGTAAAATTGTTCTGGAAGAATTAAAAAGGGAAGTCACTTCTTTAGTATCACCGGTACAAGAGGATATACCACATGTCATTGCACTGCGTGTCACAGAGGATACACAGGTGATACCTCATCGTAGTGGGAGGGTTGTGAGACAGCCTGATAGATTCATGTTCTTGGAAGAATCTTCTGATTTGGTCCCTGGCGAACATGAACCGGATCTCTGGACATATGATGAGTCAATCACAGATAAAGATGGAGCATCTTGGCAAAGTGCAATGAATGCTAAGATTGAATCTATGGATTCGAATCAGGTCTGGGAGCTAGTAGACCCACCCGATGGTGTAAAAACCATTGTATGCAAGTGGATCTACAAGAGAAAGAGAGGAATAGATGGGAAGGTTGAGACCTTCAAACCGAGGCTTGTTGCGAAGGGGTATACTCAGAAAGAGGGTATCGATTAAGTGGAGACCTTTTCACCGGTAGTCATGGTTAAGTCTATCCGGATTCTCTTATGCATAGCAGCTCATATGGATTATGAGCTGTGGCAGATGGATGTCAAGACAGCTTTCCTTAATAGAAGTTTTGAGGAAAACATCTATATGAAGCAACCAGAGGGATTCATTTCAAAAGGCAAAGAGCATCTTGTATGTAAGCTTAATCGGTCCATTTATGGATTGAAGCAAGCTTCGAGGTCTTGGAACATCCGCTTTGATGAGTTAATCTAGTCTTATGGATTTATTCAATGTCCGAATGAGTCTTGTGTATACAAGAGATGTGACAGAAACATAGTGGTATTTCTTGTACTATACGTAGATGACATTTTGTTGATTGACAACAATATCAAGGTGTTATTGGACGTAAGGGTATGGTTGTCCAAACAGTTTGATATGAAGGACTTGGGAGAGGTTGGACACATCCTTGGGATCAAGGTTATAAGGGATCGCAGGAAAAGGATGTTGTGCTTATCCCATATCCCAAGCTTCATACATAGACATGATTATGGATTTTTTTAGCATGCAGAACTCCAAGAATGATTTTCTACCTTTCAGGCATGGAGTTCCTTTATCTAAGGAGATGTGTCCTAGATCAACTGAGGAGATAGAGGAGATGAAGGCGGTTCCTTATGCTTCGGCAGTAGGAAGTCGCTGTTAGTAATATATGAGAGATGTCCTAAGGCAATCGCCTTATGTATGAACCATTTATATGAAAAATGAAGATTCACTATTTAAGTATACATGTTTCATGTATTTGAGTGGATCTTAAACTCATTTACTGAATGTCCACGATATGATTCACAGCATGAGAGAATTTGTGATTGGATCACAACTAGTGAGTATCTCTACATGTGTAATTGTGATGTATCGGAATTATCCCTAGTCGATGAATTGATGGATTTGGACACCATCGATTCTGTCGAGACTAGCACGAGGTATACTCCTTAGTGTATCCAAGCAGCTGATTCTCACTAGCTGGAGACATTGTGATGTCCGGAGTTGATCGTGGATGCTAGTTATGGTAACTAGTTCATTGGAGTGACCAGTCGTAAGACTTCATATGGTTCCCTGCATATATAGATATGTCAATGAAGTTCTTACTGTAGCTTAAGTGCGATGTTCTTTTGACTTGCGGTATTCAAGTAATCTTGATCATGGAGACTTATGCTTTGACATCTTAAGCAAACATCTCCAAGGAGATGTGGACCCGGGATGATTGGGTATAAGTCGAAGTGATCGAAGGTGTTTGAATAGCCTATAAAGGATTCACCACTCCTTGCGAGGAGATGTATACCCATGGCCTCTCGTCGGATTGTTACTAAAGTCTTTGGCCAAAGCATTACATGTTAAGAGTAAGGTACTCTTCGATACATGTACAGTAACTAGAATTCGTAGGACGAGAAAATGATACTTGGGCTAGGTGTGACGTAGTCAGCCTAGTGGGGACTGACACTATAGACCATGTCCTGAACCAAGTGGGTATAAGATGAGTGAAGGGAATAGGGCACGAATCATTCGAGCTGCTGAAGGGTTTCAGAAATCGTTCTGGATCAACCGTTGATCTTTTCGGTTAATTGGAGATCATGATGTACTACTAGGTGCAACTCATGATCATTCTATAATTAATGGTTAATTATAGATGGCCAACATAAACCGAGAACTTATTTGGTCACATGCACAATGAGCGTAATCCGAAGGATTTAAAACGAGCTTGAGAATGAGATTCTCAGACTGAGAGAAACTAGGTTTGGTTGGACCAAACAAGAAGCGAGCATGAAATCATTTCAGTCTCAATGGAAGCGTGGATGGGCCGTGTCTTATGAAGACATAATGGATGAACTAAAATGGTTCGGTTCTAATCCAATGGAGTAGAATAAACCAAAGGGTTTGGTTTATTTTAAACGAATGAACCAAAAGTTGGTTCGGTTCGTTTTAACTTAAAATAAACCATCATGGTTTAGTTTATTTTAACTTATATTAATGGCGCGGGTTAACGGGCCTCATGGTTATGATCCAATAACCATTAAGAGAATTAGTTCTCTATAAAAGAGGGCTTAAGGGATTGTTAAGCCCTAATCCAAAAGCCCTAAACCTAGTTGCCGCCCACCCCATTGAAGGAGTCGGCGCCAACTCCATTGCCGCCCCCTCTTCTCCTCCAACCGGCGTCCAGAAGGAGCTTTCCTTCCCCCTCGCCGGCGTCGAGCTGCTGCCGGTTGGTGCTCCGGTGATCTCCCTTGGGTGTGGCAATAAGGTGAGCACTTGGCTTCCCTTGGTTGGCCGGCGCCTACTCCTCCACCAAAGCTGTCCAGTTTTCTGGACAGCCTATTTTCCTCTGGTCGGAGCATCGTTTGGACGATGGTTAGAGCTCCGACAGCACCTAACTTACCAGGGATTCGATCTCCGGTAATCCTCTGAGGTGGAGGACGAAGGATTCGTCAAACAGTTGACGAATACCTCTCCGGAGAAGCGAGTTTTGAGGACTCATCTTTGGGTCCGAATTTGGATTCGGATCGTGATCATCTCTCGATCACGTTGTCTTCAACATGAGGATAGTAACCCGTATGAAGACGAAGCTCGTGGCTTAGCGAAGTCATCCTAAGGATACTCGGCGTGGATACGGATAGAGACGATTCTAGCGACGATCGTTCCGGTTGATGTCGTTCCCGCTACACGTGATACGAAAGGTATACGTAGTTAAATTTCCTTTATTGCAAAATTTAAATTTACGGTTATGTCTACACATGTTGTACTATGCATGCGTGTGATGTGTGTGTTGTAATAAATGTAGATTTATTATTTTTATTTCTTCCGCTGTGCACATGTTTACGAAAAATGTACGAACACACACTTTGCGTGATGCAGAAACCCTTGATCGCATGTATGCGATGCTATATCTGAACCGGATATCTGCTTTGCCATGGGCATGGTCATGTCGAGTAATCTAGGATCGAGGACATTGGATCGATAAAGCATATATTGAAGTACCTGAGGAGGACTAGGGATTTTATCTTTGGTTTCTAGGCGGACCAATTACTCTCATGGGTTACATTGACTTCCAATATGATAGGGATAACAGTAAGTCTAGCTCAGGTTTTGTGTTTACTTTGGAAGGTGGAGCCATTTTATGGAGGAGTGTCAAGCAGAAATGCATGGCGAACTCTACCATGGAAGCTGAGTATGTGGTGGCCTCTGAGGCAGCCAAAGAAGTTGTGTGGCTCAGGAACTTCCTGATAGACTTGGATGTGATTCCTGGTTTGCCCAGAACTATCACAATTTATTGTGATAATAGTGGTGCAGTTGCAAACTCGAAGGAACCACGAGCCCATAAGGCTAGTAAACACATAGAGCGCAAGTACCACCGATACGAGAAATCGTAAAGTGAGAGAGAAGTTGTTGTGGCCAAGATTGCATCGAGGATAACTTTGAGATCCTTTCACTAAGGGCGAGAGCTTTTGATAGGAATGGGGATCGATGTATGGCGATGATGATAGTCTTTTAGTATAAGTGAGAGATTGTAGGGATGTATACTGAAAAGTCTATCTTTTGTATGAACATCATTATTTTGAAATAAGAATCACATGATCATTGTTTGCATATTTATATGGTTATACAATATTGTCAAATACATTACATTGTAGATAACATAGTGTACAGTGTCACGCGGGAGATCATGTTATCGGCTCCTTGTAAAGTATAAGTAAAGGCTCACAACCGAGATGGCTTTGGACAAACCATCAGAATGATTGTAGTGTGATTTGGTATTGGTTTGTCTTGACCATAGAATCACACTAGTGCACTTTGTGTGTATTGAGCAGGACCGACATAGAGGTGATTCGATTTATTGCTGACTACATAATCGAATCGAACCTCAGATATTATTTTGTACATGCTCTTAATGCCGATATAATAACGGGCACATATACTTAGTAGTCATCTCTTTGATTTACCAATGGGCGAGATTTATAGATTAAATCGATAGGCTCGATAAGTTGGGAGATGATATTATTTATATGGTGTGTCGTTGATTATAGGAGGAAACTGTGTCCTATATATTAGGATGATGATGTCCCCATGAGGAGCTTATAAGGTTCATCATATAAACCCTGTAGGTGGACTTGGTCCGGCATGATGAAAAGGTTGAGTGGTACTACTCAAGGAGTTAGATGTTGATTAATTAATGGTCAATAAATTAATTAATCGACGGAAATTCGAGATCTTAAACACGGGGAGAAAATATACAAATAATATATGGAGCCCATATTAACTTATGGGGGTTGGATAGGTAGATCAATGATAATCCTTTAGTGGATTGGATTATCATTAATGGATCGAACTTTATGTGGGCTTGATCCATGGGTGGCCAAGATCCAACTCCTCTTCATGGTCTCTAATGTAGCCTATTAACACCTCATGAAGATTAGATCCAATGGATAGAAACAAAACTCTAGATCCATAGGTAGAGATTAAATCTCTAAGATCCGATGGTTGAGATTAAATCTCTAGATCCGACGGTTGAGATTAAATCCCTAGAACCAATGGTAGAGATTAAAAGGAGGATTATCCCTAACACTATAAAAGGAGATTGAGAGGTTGGCTTGGAGTAATCATCAAGATAAGCTAGGGTTTTTGAGGTTGGCTGCAAGGCATAGGAATTAGGGTTTGGGCTTGGGCGACACCTAATAATGAAATTTTTCCTTGTGTTGTTCTTCTTCCCCAAGTTGCCGGTGCCCTTGGAGTTCCTTCCATCCCTTAGCCGACATCCAAAATAGGTCCTCTCCTTCTCCTTGGCCAGTGGAACAAAGGTTTAGGGTCCTCCCTTCAAGATTTTGGTCGGCCACTCTCAAACTCCTCCTCTTTCTTGGCCGGCAGCAAGGTTTCTTTTGGTTGATTGTTGGTTGGCTATAGGAAGGAGAAGAACCTTGTTTCTATTCTTCCTCTTTCTTTGGAAGAGCAAGGAAAGAAGATTTGCGATCTAGGAGCTTCAACTTTTGATAGATCATCGCTAACACGACGTCCGAAAAGAGGAAGGTCATACATTAGAAGATCAAGAGGTATACTTATTCTTCGTTATCTTTTGTAACATGTTTGTTTTTGTTTTTCAATTATGAGCATGTAATATTCTGTTTGTGGCTAAATAATACTTGGATCCTGATCATAAACACAAAAGTCGACGATCCGTACATCGTCTATTCCGTGGCTACTCGTAGAATAGAGGATGGTCGCTTGAACAACGAGTTTGTTCAAGTGACCTTTCTAAACAAATAGCACGATGATGACTTGATTGTTTGAACAATCCCTTTTTTCTAGGATTAAATTTTTAATCCGGACATCGATAGGATCGCCATGAACAAACAACCAAGGTGTTGTGGGAAGTGAAGTTTCCCCTCACGGACTCGATAAGCAAAACCCTTCATGTAGCTCCTTCTTGCCCCTTCTTCTTCCCCCTAGAGCATTGGCTTCGGTAGTGTCCCCATTGATTGCACTTGAAGCACACAATGTGCTCTTTGCTTTTCCTAGCGAGGACTCCTGCATCCTTTGACTTGTCCTTGACTTTTGGAGCGGCGGTTTCTCCTTTGCCCAATTTTGGGCACTTACTCTTGTAATGCCTGGCTTCCCTATTCTCAAAGTTTATAATGTGATTTTTATTCTTAATTATAATGCTTGGGTTACCTAGGGAGATGGTAGGTGCCGAAGTTGAAGCTTCTTCTTGCTTTTCCTCTTGCTCCGGTGATCTATTCTCCGATCCAAATGTTGATCATCTCTCAAAATCTGAGTCCTCACTTTCTTGTGAGGATGAACTTGCTTTTTCTTGAGCATGAAAGATGAACATTCCTCTTCTTCCTCACCATGGACCAATGTGTTAGGGCAATCTCTTGCCATGATAAGGTTTTGATGTGTGTGGCAAAGGGTTTAAGTTAGGGTGTTATTATGGTTTGATATGTGCGTTGGAGTCTTGCAGGACTTAGTAATTCGCAAAAGGAGTCTTGGCAGGTTCACCACTCACTACCTCGTGCTTGAGTCGGAGAAGGAGCATTGCAAAGCCATGCGCTTGATGCTGCCGAGGGACCGCCGGACGAGATGACTTGAAGCAAATCCAAGGAAGGAGACTTCGGAGGCAAGAGACGCGAAGGAGCATTGCAGAGCCGTACGCCTGATGTTGTCGAGGGACGTGGCCGCGAACGAAGAGAGCTTCGGTGAGGGACCTCGAGTGAGATGAGAGAATGAGTGAATTGTAAGTAGCTCATTAGGTGAACTTAGTCGAATGGCTAAGTGTCGGATGAGTTTTCCCGACATCAGTCGACTACCATAGAATGGCAGTCGACTGCTATGAGTCGAATGAGTTCAACTGGTATCCAACTGATGGGCTTATGCGCGATGAGCGCATGGAATGGCAATGACGCGAGAGGATCTCGCGCGCAATCGCTCATAGCCGATCGGGCGATCGACTAAGAGGCGTGATCGGGATGAGGTCTATCAGTCGACTTCCAATTGTTCCGTTGGACTACCACAGTCGGGATCCGACGTGTTCGGAAGCCGTTAGAGTGGCAGCAGTCGACTGCCAAGGGCAACAGTTAACTAGTGGCGGCCAACGGGAAGAAATCAGCCCTCTCTATAAAAAGAGAGGGTGTGGGCTTTTAGATGGCTAATGCTCATATCCCAAATGATCATCCAAGTGCCCCACAAGCTTTAAACTCTTCTTACTTGCTCTTACTTCATTTCTATTGTAAGAAGAGTGATCTTGATTTGTAAAGGTTACCTCCACCTAGCTTGGTGCAAAGGAGAGACCAATAGTGGATTGGTTTTGGCGGAGTGATTCATCGAGGATGAATCGGGGACCGTGGATTAGCGGCGTAGCCGTGAACCACGCTATACTATCTTGTTAGCGTTGTGTGTATTCCTCTTTATTGTTTATTTGCTTGTCTTGTTGTTTCCATTGCGCTAATCTTTTGTAGACGAGCAAATTTCACCATGCAATGAAAGAGGGCTATTCACCCCCCTCTAGCCGGCCAGTCGATCCCCTACAAGTGGTATCAGAGCCAAGTCGCTTGTTGAGGACTAACCGCCACAACAAGCACTTCATCAAAAGATGGTCGGCTCGAACATTCATCCGCCAA
Organism: Wurfbainia villosa; assembly: GCA_025175895.1. NCBI lineage: Eukaryota > Viridiplantae > Streptophyta > Magnoliopsida > Zingiberales > Zingiberaceae > Wurfbainia > Wurfbainia villosa. Next base: position 55,248,146 of record CM046002.1, read on the forward strand.
AGTTCGAAGGGGAATTCGCTTGGTGGAAGAAGCGAATGGAGGTATTCTTCGAGACCGATTTTGATATTATGCTTATAATGGAAAATGGTTTCAAGTTGCCTAGGGATGAAAGGGGTGAACCAATTGAAAAATCACGATGGACTAAGAAGCAAAGAGAGGAGCACCTTGGAAACTCAAAGGCAAAACATCATCTTTTCAATGTGCTCCCTCAACAAGAGATCAACCGGATCGGAGAATGTGCTAGCGTCAAAGAGATGTGGGAGAAGCTTATAGAACTCCATGAAGGCACATCCGAGGCCAAGCTAGCAAGGAGAGATGTCTTCCGCTCCCAACTCAACAACATTAAACTAGAAAAGGGAGAAAAGGTACTTTCCTTACATTCTCGTTTCAAGGAAATTATAACCGATTTATCAAGTGTAGGAGAAAGGCTCTCCAACCGGGATATGGTAATGAAGGCCATAGATGCCTTTCCCCGGTCCTCAAAGTGGAACTCCATGGTGGACTCCTTCTATATTTCGAAGAATTTAGAAGTGAGCACCTTGGAGGAGTTCTTCTCAACAATGGAGCTCCACGAAATGAGGCTTGAAGGAATACAATAAGAGCCAAAGTTTCAACCTTCAAGAGGAGTAGCATTTTTGGCAAACAAAGGGAAGAAGAAGATAGAGATCTCCTCCTCCTTCGATGAAGCATCCTCTTCCTCCTCCATGGATAGCACGGAAGAAGCCTATATGGTAAGGAGGGTAAGACGTGCTTTAAAGGGTTTTCAATTTAATAAATCTAATGATAGGAGGAGAAGACCAAGGGGAAAGGTCATTTGTTACAATTGCCAAGGAGAGGGACACATAAGGGACAATTGTCCTCTCCTAAACAAGAGCAAAAAAGAGAGAAAAAAGAAAGAAGTAAAGAAGAAGAAAAAGGGGAGCAAGAAGAAAAAGGAAGAAGAAAAGAAGGCCAAAGAAAAAGGGAAGGCCAAGGCATTCAAAGCAAAGACATGGGATGAACCTTCCTCTTCCTCATCATCATCATCCGAGGAAGAAAACGCATTTGTCACCAACTTAGCATGATGGCATTTGACGACTTGGATTGCTCCTCCTCCGAAAATGAAGGATCAAGTTCAAATGAAGGGAGCTCAAGTGAAGGGGGAGCCTCCACTACCTCCTCATCCGAAGAAGAGGACATGGTGTTGGGATCTCTTTATGCAAAATAGCATATGCGCAACGGAAAAAATTAGGATCCCTTCCAAGTGATCCTTGCGAAAGAAAAACTCGTACAAAAATAAATTTCTCAAAAGAAAGCCTATCTTATAGGAGAATTCTACCTTTGTTGCGTGCCCTTTGCAATCCCGCTTTTCCTTGGATGTGTTGGATCTTTTAGCACGTTCAAATGTCCGTGCCTCTATATGTATCCACACGAGCAAACTCTTGTCTCACAAAAGAAAACTAGAAGATCTCTCCTTTACTTCTTGCTAGAGAAGTCCCTAAAGGAGAGGAAGGTAGGGAAGAAGAGAAAGGAAGAAGAAGATTACTCTTCTTGCTAGCTTATACTCACAAAACCACACAACAAAAGCCTCTCCCACTAAGCTCTCACCAATCCTTAAGCTCCAACTCAACTCCTTTGGCCGGCCACCCCATGGGGTGTTTTATAGGATTTGAAAAACCTTTCATCTCCTATCACATTCAATGCAATCAATGGCATTGAAAGATAATTAAACAAGGAGTTATCCTCCTTGTTTTGGCCGGCCACATGTGGAGGAAATCCAAGGGTCAAAACCCATTGTCTCCTTCCAACTCATCAAGCTTAGGTGGCATGCTTATGTGGCATGCTTAGGTGGCCTTCATGGATGTTGAATTAATCTTATTAATTCAATAAGCTTATGTTATCATATTGAATTAATCTTATTAAATCAATAAGGTAACATATTGAATTAATCTCATTAAATCAATAAGCTAAAATTCTCATTAAGCTTAAAGTCCAAAATCCATTTTGTACTTAAGCTTATTCCCAAATTATTCTAGTCAAACTAGAATGCACTAATTCTTCTAATCATCATGCTCTTTGTGTGTGACCTTATAGGCTCTCATAACGTTGGCAGTGGATCTAAACTCTTTTAGATACACAAGCAATGAGCGGCATCTAGCAATACATCATTGCTACCCAAGTTACGAGATAAGTCAAGATCCGACTAACCTTTCCGTGACTACTATAATGTATGACCGTGTCCTTCTATCCTTGATATCAGATTGATCAATGAGGCATAGACCGTGTCATCCTCGATCAATCTAGGTGTTTCTTGATCCCTGAGTAAACTAACTCAAACAAATGAGCTCAATATCTCATATTGACTCATTCGAGCATGGCCATGCGTTTTAGTAGTTCTACTCAATCAAGGGGCCCACAGATATCACTCCCGTCATATGGGAGGGATAGATCTCATCTACATCACTCATATCCCTCCGCATAATTTGTTATATACCCAGTAATCGCCTTTATGGTCCACCTGTTATTAGTGACGCGTTTGGGATACCTAAGTAAATAACTCCTTATGTTGGTAATCGTAGTGACTTCCGGTTTGAGGACTATTCATACCATTAGTCACATGAGAAAGTTTATGACACTCATATGATGATCCATGAAACTTTCTCATGGCGGGTCAGTTCAGTATATATTCTCTAATATATACCCATGTGTCAACTTGATATCATATATCCATGACTTGTGAGATCAAGTCATCAATTGACCTACATGCTAGTCTTTATGTATTAATATTGCCCTTGCATATTAATACTTGACTAGGAACATTTAGGAAAGTGTTCTCTACAGCCTCTCATAATCAATTCTGCCAATTGATGTGCTGTAGATAAGAACCTACTTTTCTAGGGCATTATTATATATTTAATTTAGCTGGCACAAGCAAGACGTAAATATATAATAACCAATCCTTTGCCTTTATAGAATATGATACAAAATGTTCCCTATTCAACCATCACATGTTTGGTTCTAGGGCTATAACTAACAATCTCCCACTAGCACTTGTACCAATCACTATGATATCTAATACCTAGTGACCTAGTGTGACCATCATGCTTCCTCTGTGCCAAAGCCTTGGTCAATGGATCTGCGATGTTAGCTTCTGTCGGTACTCTGCATATCCTCACATCTCCTCTATCGATGATCTCTCGAATGAGATGGAAGCCGCGATGTGTTTGGTCTCGATGTGATCGAGGTTCCTTAGCCTGTGCAATAGCCCCATTGTTGTCACAATAGAGGTCTATTGGATCTGCAATGCTAGGAACTACCCCAAGTTCACTGATGAACTTACGGAGCCAAACAGCCTCCTTTGCTGCATCAGACGCAGCAATATACTCGGCTTCTGTTGTAGAATCAGCAATTGTGTCCTGCTTCGAACTCTTCCAGCTCACAGCTCCATCATTCAGGCAAAACACGTACCCCGATTGCGATCTATAGTCATCCTTGTCTGTTTGGAAGCTTGCATCACTGTAACCCTTTACAGTTAGCTCCTCATTGCCTCCAAATATCAGGAAATATTCTTTCGTTCTTCGTAAGCATTTAAGAATATTTTTGACTGCTATCCAGTGACTTTCACCTGGATCCGACTGGTATCTACTCGTCATGCTCAAAGCATACGAGACGTCAGGACGAGTACAAAGCATGGCGTACATGATAAACCCTATAGCAGATGCATAAGGGATCTTATCCATGCGATCTCTCTCCTCCTTAGAAGAGGGGCATTGAGTCTTCGAAAGACTCACACCATGTGATAAAGGCAGAAATCCTTTCTTGGAATTTTGCATAGCAAAACGATCTAGCACCCTAAACCCTAAACCCTAAACCCTAAACCCTAAACACCATACACGTTATGGACTGGGAAGAGTCCCAAAATGTCTTTTATAAAGATTTGGGGTTGTGAAGCTTATGTTAGACGTCAAGTCTCAGATAAACTAGGACCCAAATCAGATAAGTTTTTTTGTAGATATCCCGAAAACTAAGGGATATTGCTTTTACAATCCTACATGGCGAGTGTTTGTTCCGAGAATAAATTCTCTCTACAAGACAAAAAACATTTTCTCCCACATTTCTCTTGCCATAGACACAGGATTCTCGCCTAAAGGATAGGCAATCCTTGATTCATCCTATCAAAATGAACACTTTCCCATGCTTTAGTCCATAAATGGATTTTGCGGTGTTCATAATGCTTTCTAAGGTATTCACCACCTCGATCCGATCAAGTAGCTTAATACGCTTACCAAGTTGGTTTTGTACTTCATTCTTGAATTCTTTGAACTTTTCAAAGGATTATCGACTTATGTCTCATCAAATATAAGTAGCCAAACATATCATCGCTGAAAGTGTATTTATAGCCTCCTCTCGCCGACATTGAAAGGGCCACATACATCGTATGTAGAGTCCTAACAAGTCCGTCGCTCTTCGCCATGTCCACTAAATGGAGTTTTAGTCATCTTTCCTAAAGACAAGATTCGCATATCTCATATGATTCAAAATCAAATGAGTCCAATAATCCATCTTTATGGAGTTGGGATATGCATTTTTCATTTATGTGACCTAGGCGACAGTGCCAGAGATATGTTTGGTTCAAATTATTCGATTTGAACCGTTTGGTATTTACGTTATAAATTGGGTTTTCTAAATCTAGAACATAGAGACCATTCATAAGTGGTGCATTACGATAGAACATTTCATTCAAATAAATGGAACAACATTTGTCCTTTATTATAAAAGAAGTTTTTCTTGTCTAAACAAGATCTGAGATTATGTTCTTTGTTAATGCGGTACATAAAAGCACTCCTCTAGTTCTAAGATAAGCCCGAGGCAAAGACAAAGAATATGTTCTCTGACTCTGGGAACTTTTGCGCCATTGCCTACTCGTAGGTCCACTTCGCCTTTTTCCATTAGTCTACTATTTCTCAGTCCCTGCACATTAGTACAAATGTGAGATGCACATCCGGTATCTAATACCCATGTAGAAGAAATAGATAGATTAACTTCTATAACGTGTATACACTCTTTTATTCTTTACTTCCTCAAGGTAGACTTTGCGGTTCGCTTCGGTGTCGATCTCACCGCAATGGAAACAGTCCCCTTCCTTAGGTACTTTACCTTTACCCTTTGAAGTGGATGAATTGGCCTTGCCTTTGGCTTGGGTCTTACCCTTTCCTTTGCGCTTACCTTTGCCCTTCTTGACCATTAGTACATTACTAACTTTCTTTTTGAGATTCGGTTCAGCAGTTCTTAACATGCTGAGAATCTCAGGCAAAGGTTTATCAATTTCATTCATGTTATAATTCATGACGAATTGATTATATGCTTCTGGCAACGATTGCAGGATAACATCGGTTGCCAATTCTTGGCTCAATGGAAAACCTAGTCTTTCAAGGTTCTCAATGTACCCAATCATTTTAAGTATGTGAGTTCCTACAGGTGTTCCTTCTTGCATCTTGCATGCAAAAAGAGCCTTAGACACTTCAAAATGCTCGTGCCTCGCTTGTCCTTGATATAGTTGTTTTAAATGCTCAACCATATCATAGGCATCCATGTTCTCATGTTGCTTCTGAAGCTCAGAGTTCATGGTGGCAAGCATAAGACATGACACATCTAATGCGTCATCTTGATGCTTCTTATAAGCATCCTTTTCAAGACGAGTGGCGCAGGGTGTGTTTCAGGGATAGACTGCTCTAGGACATACAGTTTACGTTCTTGCTTGAGGATAATCCTCAAGTTCTATACCAGTCTAGAAAGTTAGCTCCATTGAGCTTGTCTTTCTCAAGGACAGATCGCAAGTTGAGGGGGTGTGTCGTGTTAGATGACATGGTGATCTACAACATTAAAATGCAAAATTAAGTATCATACCTAAGTCATTTAATTAGGCCTTTAATTAAATGAGGCTCCCACTAAATTCTCATAGCTTTGATATGAGATAATTATTGATGTAGGCAAACACATTTTGCTTACATCATTAGCTTCTATTTAGCTATAAATTTATATGGGATAAAGATCCACATCATAATTCGTCTTGAGTTAGCTTTGGCTATTCGCCCAAGACGTAGTATGATTAGGTAGGCAATCTTTTGCCAATTACATCTGATGTAACTCTTTAATAGCTTTGGTTAAGTTTAGATTAGTTTAGTGCTTATTCCTAAACCAGCTTCCAGGCTGTGGCGAGGCACAGAGGCCTTCTTTGATATCGGAGCAATGACCACTTCTAATACAAAGCGATGTTAAAATCACACAAAACTAATTTTTAAAACTTATGTTCAAAGCTAATATATGGCGCTACTTTCTTAATTAAGTCTTAACCAAGTTTGATAGCGGGACATCACGATTGTCCACTCGCACTCTTCCAAGATAAAATGCATTTCTTTGCTTTGGCAAACCCAATAACAAATGATCGAGGAAGTAGTGAGTACCAAACTTTGGTAGGCATATCGTTTAGACTTATTAAGAGATAAACTTAAACATGCATCACATACATATTAGCATACATCACATATAAGCTAAATTAACATGCATCACATACATATTAGCATACTAAGCGTGTCATGGTTATGGCCCTTATTCTACAATCTTCTCAAGCCAATGAGAAGATTGATTGGTCAACCTAGGGATAGCATCTTCTCCCAAGTGCTTCCTTTTGGTTGTCGTGTGTTGTTGACTTCCTCCTTGTAACATCATCTTCCAATGGACCCTCCATCTTTATTTTGTATATTACAAAAGGAGAAATACTCGAGTTACATTCGAGTCTAAAACTAATTTTACAACAAGATTTTTAGGAGAAAGGCACTACTCAAGTCGTATTAAGAATTACAACACACATTCACAAACTTTTTGGGACTAGGCCATAACCATGCACCATGTCATTTTTAACTTTTAAAAGACATCGGATATTTTATTATGTTTGAAAAATTGCTAATGCAATTATCAACTCATAATAAAATTTATCCTACTTCTATATCATATATAAAATAAAGAAACTATTTTTATACGATCTTTCGCAAGTGGCTCTGATACCACTGTTGGGATCTCTTTATGCAAAATAGCATATGCGCAACGGAAAAATTAGGATCCCTTCCAAGTGATCCTTGCGAAAGAAAAACTCATACAAAAATAAATTTCTCAAAAGAAAGATTATCTTATAGGAGAATTCTACCTTTGTTGCGTGCCCTTTGCAATCCCGCTTTTCCTTGGATGTGTTGGATCTTTTAGCACGTTCAAATGTCCGTGCCTCTATATGTATCCACACGAGCAAGCTCTTGTCTCACAAAAGAAAACTAGAAGATCTCTCCTTTACTTCTTGCTAGAGAAGTACCTAAAGGAGAGGAAGGTAGGGAAGAAGAGAAAGGAAGAAGAAGACTACTCTTCTTGCTAGCTTATACTCACAAAACCACACAACAAAAGCCTCTCCCACCAAGCTCTCACCAAGCCTTAAGCTCCAACTCAACTCCTTTTGCCGGCCACCCCATGGGGTGTTTTATAGGATTTGAAAAACCTTTCATCTCCTATCACATTCAATGCAATCAATGGCATTGAAAGATAATTAAACAAGGAGTTATCCTCCTTGTTTTGGCCGGCCACATGTGGAGGAAATCCAAGGGTCAAAACCCTTTGTCTCCTTCCAACTCATCAAGCTTAGGTGGCATGCTTATGTGGCATGCTTAGGTGGCATGCTTATGTGGCATTCATGGATGTTGAATTAATCTTATTAATTCAATAAGCTTATGTTATCATATTGAATTAATCTCATTAAATCAATAAGGTAACATATTGAATTAATCTTATTAAATCAATTAAGCTTAGCATATTGAATTAATCTCATTAAAACAATAAGCTAAAATTCTCAATAAGCTTAAAGTCCAAAAACCATTTTGTACTTAAGCTTATTCCCACATTATTCTAGTCAAACTAGAATGCACTAATTCTTCTAATCATCATGCTCTTTGTGTGTGACCCTATAGGCTCTCATAACGTTGGCAGTGGATCTAAACTCTTTTAGATACACAAGCAATGAGCGGCATCTAGCAATACATCATTGCTACCCAAGTTACGAGATAAGTCAAGATCCGACTAACCTTTCCGTGACTACTATAATGTATGACCGTGTCCTTCTATCCTTGATATCAGATTGACCAATGAGGCATAGACCGTGTCATCCTCGATCAATCTATGTGTTTCTTGATCCCTAAGTAAACTAACTCAAACAAATGAGCTCAATATCTCATATTGACTCATTCGAGCATGGCCATACGTTTTAGTAGTTCTACTCAATCAAGGGGGCACAGATATCATTCCCGTCATATGGGAGGGATAGATCCCATCTACATCACTCACATCCCTCCGCATAATTTGTTATATACCCAGTAATCGCCTTTATGGTCCACCCTGTTACGGGTGACATTTGACGATACCAAAGTACATAACTCCTTATGTAGGGAACCGTAGTGACTTCAGGTTTGAGGACTATTCATACCATTAGTCACATGAAAAAGTTTATGACACTCATATGACGATCCATGAAACTTTCTCATGGCGGGTCAGTTCAGTATATATTCTCTAATATATACCCATGTGTCAACTTGATATCATATATCCATGACTTGTGAGATCAAGTCATCAATTGACCTACATGCTAGTCTTTATGTATTAATATTGCCCTTGCATATTAATACTTGACTAGAACATTTAGGAAAGTGTTCTCTCTGACCTCTCATAATCAATTCTGCCAATTGATGTGCTGTAGATAAGAACCTACTTTTCTAGGGCATTATTATATATTTAATTTAGCTGGCACAAGCAAGACGTAAATATATAATAACCAATCCTTTGCCTTTATAGAATATGATACAAAATGTTCCCTATTCAACCATCACATGTTTGGTTCTAGGGCTATAACTAACACATGGAAACTATGGTAACTAACCTTTCACCTAGTAAAATAGTTTCTATGTTTTCTAGCCTCACTAAGGACTTATTTAGAGCAAATAAAAAGAATAAAAGCATGCTTGATAAAATTAAGGAATTAGAAGAAAAATTAGAAAAAGCATGTCTTAATGATAATAATGATGATGCATGCTCACATGATCTTTATGTGCCATTAGATGTTAATGATGCTTGCATAGAAGAAAATAGGGTTTTAAGGGAAAAGGTAGACTATTTGACAAAAGCCCTAGAAAAATTCACTATTGGCTCAAACACTTTGAACATGATCATAGGGAGCCAAAGAGCAAGTTTTAACAAAAAAGGTCTAGGATATAAGGAAAAGAAAATTGAAAAGGCCTATAAATGCCGTATTGCTAGGGGACAAGATAAGAAGAAGGTAATAGCTAGAAAATGGATTCCTAAGGAATTTCTAGTGAACCCCATAGGAAAGAATTTGTATTGGGTTCCAAAATCCATCCTTAAGGGTTAGAAAAACCCTAGGATAGTCAACCATATGGACTTGACCTATATCATATTTTGGTTGACTTAGGATGGCGGGACATAATTTTTGAAATAGTGTTATGTGATGATAATGTGCCTATAAATAGATATTAATGTTTAAGTCATGATAGTTAATGAAATTGCTATGTATGTTTGCTATCATGATTTATGATCTTGATATTTGGCACATAGTCATGGGCTTTAAGGGTATAAATCATGCTTTAGGTGATATTTGCTTATTACCATTATGAAATACCTAATGCATGATAACAATTTGATGAATACTTTTATTTTATGATCATAATGTAAATTTAAGTCATATACATCTTTATGATCATGTGGATTGTTAGGATGATACTTAACCTTGATAGAATTTCATAAATATAATGGTTAAGTATATACAAATACCTTTAGGATACATCTCACACTCACCATAGGCTACCTTGATTGAAAACTTAGCATGAGTGAGATGTTAGGATGATACAAATGTCTACTAGTGCTTATGGCATTTAGATGGTCATTTAAAGTATCAAAATAGCAATAATAGACCAATCATGGGGAAGGCTTATGTTTAATTCATAGAAATATTGCCCAAAGATCATGGTTGGATATTTCATATGTTTTCAAAACAATTTCTTACTTTAAAATCCATGTATTCATGTTTTGAAACAATCCAAAGCAAGACTAGGTGTTAAAATGAATACTAACATGCTCAAAAACTAGTGGTTTTTAAAGTTTTTGGATTTTTAGCAAATCTCGAAAAATATAATTATTGATCATGAAAAACTATTTTTCATTGATAGATATACTTAAAAGAAATGTGTTCCCCAAATATCACTATTTTTAGAATTTTCTGGAATTTATAATGCATTTCTGAAATTCATCCAAAAAATCAGAATTTTGGAATTCATTGTGTCAGTCGACTACCATACTGATAGCAGTCGACTGCTTACCTGAAAAATAGCCCAACAAATTCTGATACACGGTTTAAGGCATGTTTTTGGTTATGTTTCTCTCTAGACTTGATGCCATGATATATAAACTTATTTTTAATCTTTTTGATGGTGTCAAAGGGGGAGAAAACTATGTGTTTAAGTAAGGGGGAACATATTTAGTGGGAGTTTCGTGTATTAAGCGGGAGAGTTACTAATCATGTTTATTCACATGCTTTCCTTTCTTAATGTTTTATCAAATGTTTTTACCTAACTTAAACGGATTGCCACACATCAAAAAGGGGGAGATTGTTAGGGCAATCTCTTGCCATGATAAGGTTTTGATGTGTGTGGCAAAGGGTTTAAGTTAGGGTGTTATTATGGTTTGATAAGTGCGTTGGAGTCTTGCAGGACTTAGTAATTCGCACATGGAGTCTGAGCGGGTTCACCACTCACTACCTCGTGCTTGAGTCAGAGAAGGATCATTGCAGAGTCGTGCGCTTGATGCTGCCGAGGGACTGTCGGACGAGATGACATGAAGCGAAGCCAAGGAAGCAGACTTCGGAGGCAAGAGACACGAAGGAGCATTGCAGAGCCGTGCGCCTGATGCTGCCGAGGGATGTGGCCGCGAACGAAGAGAGCTTCGGCGAGGGACCTCGAGTGAGATGAGAGAATGAGTGAATTGTAAGTAGCTCATTAGGTGAACTTGGTCGAATGGCTAAGTGTCGGATGAGTTTTCCCGACATCAGTCGACTGCCATAGAATGGAAGTCGACTGCTCTGAGTAGAATGGGTTCGACTGGTATCCAACTGATGGGCTTATGCCCAGCAGTCGACTGCTAGAGGATGTCGTGGGCACAGAACTGCTTGTAGCCGACTGGGCAGTCGACTCCGGAGGCAGCAGTCCACTGATGAGGTCTATCAGTCGACTACCAAGTGTTCCATTGGACTACAACGGTTGGGATCCGACATGTTCGAAGGCCGTTGGAGTGGCGGCAGTCGACTGCCAAGGGCAGCAGTCGACTGGTGGCGGCCAACGGGAAGAAATCAACCCTCTCTATAAAAAGAGAGGGTGTGAGCTTTAGGATTGTTAATGCTCATATCCCAAACGATCATCCAAGTGCCCCACAAGCTTTAAACTCTTCTTACTTGCTCTTACTTCATTTCTATTGTAAGAAGAGTGATCTTGATTTGTAATGGTTACCTCCACCTAGCTTGGTGCAAAGGAGAGACCAATAGTGGATTGGTTTTGGCGGAGTGATTCACCGAGGATGAATCGGGGACCGTGGATTAGCAGCGTAGTCGTGAACCACATTATACTATCTTGTTAGCATTGTGTGTATTCCTCTTTATTGTTTATTTGCTTGTCTTGTTGTTTCCGTTGCGCTAATCTTTTGTAGACGAGCAAATTCCACCATCCAACGAAAGAGGGCTATTCACCCCCCTCTAGTCGGCCGGTCGATCCCCTACACAATGTGGGGTCTTCATGAAATTTTACAACCTTACACCATAGGTCCTTAGCATCCTTATATTCACCTAGCCTAGACAAAATTTGGTCAGGTATCAAATCTTCTAACAACTTTGATACCTTAACCTCAGTCTTGAAATGTTTCCATTGCTGTTGGGTCTATCTTGATTTTTGTATTGGCTTGTTTTCTTCATCCTTAGGCACTTCAAAACCATTTTCCATGATTAGCATAATATCAAAATCGATTTCGAACTATATCTCCATCCTTTTCTTCCACCACGAAAAGTCTCCTTCGATTTTTGGTGGATGAATGTTGATGTCAGCCATTTTGGTTGCTTATCGCAGTGATGAGTCTGATGGTAAGCTCCTTGCTCTGATACCACTTTTTGGAGGACTGTGGCTCGTCTAGAAGGGGCTTGAATAGCCCAATTGTGTGCTTGATAGAAATCAATCATTCATCTACAATACTTGTTAATATACGCAGCAGAAATAATAGATACAAAAACGAAATGAAGATGAAAACAAGCACACGCAATAGACATGCGATATATGTGGTTCGAAACCTTAGTGTTCCTACTCCACAGGGCGAGCTCAACGAGATCTAGTGATGCACTCATCACTAATCAAACTCCTTCTCGACAATACGTCGGAGGTGGAGAAACCTCATACATGCCATTACAATACGTAATACAAGAAGTACAAGCAAATACAAAGACAAAATGAAATATGTAAAGAAAACCTTACAACAATGGCTTTGAAAATTTTTCTTGTTGCTTGCTTTGGTTTTATCTTTAAGGCCTTGAATGCAGCAGTAATTCCACTTCAAAATCACCCCAACAATCGTTCCAAAATCCTCCTTCTTGAGCTGCTTCTATAACATGCATCGAGCTGATTTCACGCCCAGTAGTCGACTGCTTCAGTAGTCGTTGTAAGACAAAAGAACTAAATCAAAATAAACAAGATTATACCTCTTGTATACCTCTGGATCTTCTATTGCATGTCCTATCCCCCTCCTAGACGTTGTGTGGGCAACGATCCTCCAAGAGATGAAACTTCCTAGATCAAGTTCTTCCCTTCCTTGCTCGCTCCGAACAAAGGGAAGAATGCACGCACCCTTTTTCTCCTATCTAGCACCGACCACCAAGCCACCAATCTTGGATGTTTCCGCCGGCCAAGGAGAAAAAGAAGGAGAAGATGTCGGCCTTTCCAAAGGACAAGGAATCAGTGGCCAAAGGAGAAAGAGAAGGGGGAAGGAGGCGTCGGCAATGGAGGGAGCCCTTGTTGTTGTTGCCGTTGGCCAAAGGAGAGACTTCCTTAGGTTTTCGCCGCCCAATAGGAGAAGGAAACCCTAGCCACCTCTAACGCCAACCAACAAACCCTAGCTTCTTGTTTTGCTGCCGAAGCCAAGGAGAGAAAACCCTAGAATCCAATTCTCTTAGTTGCCGCCCAAGACTCCTATCCTCCTTATATATATTTCGCCCAAGATTCTATTTAATCGTGTCTGTCAGATCTAGTTTTCATGAGGATTTTAATTGGCTACAATAGGGACCATGAGGAGGAGTTGGATCTTGGCCACTCAATGGAACTAGCCCACATAAAGTCCGATCCATTAATGATAATCCATTCCACTAGAGGATTATCATTGATCTACCTCACCAACCCCCATAAATAAATATGGGCTCTATATATTAATTGTACAAATATCTCCCCATGTTTAAGATCTCGAATGTCCTTCAATTAATTAATTTACTGACAATTAATTAATGAACATCTAACTCCATGAGTAGTACCACTCAACTTTATCATCATGTCGGACTAAGTCCACCTGCAGGGTTTACATGATGATCCATATGAGCTCCTCAAGGGGACATCATCATCCTAATAAATAGGACACGGTTTCCTCCTATAATGAATGACACACCATGTAAATAATATCATTTCCCAACTTACCGAGCCTATCAATTTAATCTATAAATCTCGTCCATTGGTAAATCAAAGAAATAAATACTAAGTACATGAGCCCGTTATTATATCGGGATTAAGAGCATGAACACCATAATATTCGAGGTTCGATTCAATTATGTAGTCAGCAATAAATTGAATCACCTCTAAGTCGGTCCTGCTCAATACACACAAAGTGTACTAGTGTAATTCTATGGTCAAGACAAACCAATACCAAATTTCACTACAATCATACCAATAGTTTGTCCAAAATCATCTCGGTTATGAGCCTCTACTTATACTCTACAAGGAACTAATAACATAATCTTCCGTGTGACACCACACACCATGTTATCTACAATGTAATGTATCAGACAATATGTATAACCATAAATATGTAAACAATGATCATGTGATTCTTATTTCAAAAATAAAGATGTTTAAACAAAAGATAGACTTTTCAGTATACATCTCAACAATCTCCCACTTATACTAAAAGACTATGTTGTCCTCATACTGCATACATCTGATTCTCATTCCCTCCACAGACCTATCAAAAGCTCTCGCTGGAAGGGCCTTAGTGAAAGGATCTGCCAAGTTATCCTCTGATGCAATCTTGGCTACAACAACTTCTCCTCGCTTTACGATCTCAGACGTGGTACTTGCTCTCTATGTGTTTACTTGCCTTATGGGCTCGTGGTTCCTTCGAATTTGCAACTGCACCACTGTTATCACAATAAATTGTGATAGTTCTAGGAAAACCAGGAATCACATCCAAGTCCACCAAGAAGTTCCTGAGCCATACAACTTCTTTGGCTACCTCAGAGGCTGCCACATACTCAGCTTCCATGGTAGAGTCCGCCATACATTTCTGCTTGACACTCCTCCATACAACGACTCCACCTCCCAAAGTGAACACAAAACCCGAGTTAGGCTTCTTATCACTATCTGATTGGAAGTTGGAATATGTTTAACCCACAAGGAGTAATTGATCTGCCTGGTATACAAGCATATAATCCCTAGTCCTTCTCAGGTACTTCAATATATGCTCTATCGCAATCCAATGTCCCTGTCCTGGATTACTCTGATATCTGCTAACAATGCCCATGACAAAGCAGATATCCGCTTCCGTATAACATAGTATACATGAGGCTTCCCTCTCGAGCATAAGGAACCGCTTCATCTCCTCTATCTCCTTGTTGGTGCGGGGCACTAGATAATCGAACCATGGTTTGATGATGGCAAAGATTCAAAGTTAAGTTATTTTGTTATCTCATGTGATATGCTAAGTGTGCAGGAAGTGTTTAAGCTAAGCCAAAGGTCGAGCGACAACCGGAGAATCTCAAGTTGAGAAACCATGGTGGTCGGGCGACACCAGGAGAACCTCGGGGAGTCGAGGAACCTCAGTGGTGACCGAAAGCTAAGCGAAAGGTCAAGAGAACCAAAGGTAAGCTCCGTGTGTGGAGCAGTGGTAAGGACGCAGCCTCGGTTAGAGAACAATCCTAGGCGTCGATCCGACTAAGGCTTCCAGAGGAATGCTGAAGTCGAGATCGGATAGTCAAAGGACTATCACACTACATGACATTATGCATCTATTGTGCTAATCTTGTATTGCAGGAATTCTCGGCGCAGCATAATCGAGATGTCGAGTTGATCAAGGCACTACGCTAAGAGGATCACCGATCGATGTCGGCGAATCACCAAGAGATAGAGATTGATGCCATCACCTCAGGATAAGATAAGCCGCCACCTCAGGATAAGATAAGCCGCCACCTCAAGATAAGATCCACGAGTTTTGGATCTGGATCAGGACAAATTCCAAGGCGCAAATCTATAAAAGGAGGGGAGGACTCACACCCAAATTGAAGAATCTCTCAAGTGCTCGTGCTCTCTACAACGCTACTCCGACCGTGCGCCATCTTCTAATTAATTATCGATATTATTATTATCTTTCTGTACTTAATTTGTATAAGGACCGGTAAGGTTGTTACTGACCTTATAATCATTGTAATCGTCTTGTCTCTTACCTCCAACGAGGAAGAGACTTTTAGTGATTGCCTTCTGGATCAAGGATCGCAGGGCCTTGGATTAGCAGTCGGTGGGCTGTGAACCAAGTAAAAAAGCTTTGTGTCTTTCTTGTGTTTGTCTTTTAGTTTTCCGCTGTGTACTTGGTTTTAATCGTCGAAAAAGAAAAGTTTTTACGAACGCTATTCACCCCCCCTCTAGCGCTCATATCGATCCAACAATTGGTATCAGAGCGGGGGTGCTCAGATTCGGTGCAACCACTGGTCGAGCATTTTCTTTTCTTTATTTTTATTTTTATTTTTAAATATCTCCCGCACTACTAATCCAAGACCAAGTCTTGGGACTTTTTGATTTGTGTTTTTTTTTTGCGAGTTTTAGAAAATCATTGACCAAGCCAACCATGGAAGAGTCTCCCACAAGGCATAAAGGTAACAATGTCAATTTAAATTTTAAATTTCATATTATTTGCTTTAAGTGCAGGGAGAGAGGACACTATAAAAATAAGTGTCCTACTCGTAAGACTCGAACGACGCAACCGACGGCAAAGGAGACACCATTGCTAGGAATCCAGAAGAACAAGGAGCACATCAAGTGCTTCGGGTGCAGAAGATTCGGTCACTGCAAGAATCGGTGTCCGGAAAAAAGGTTAGTAAATTTAATAATTTTGAAAAATTGAGTTTTAGAATAGTTGATAATTTAGATAAATTGTGTAATTGTTGTCAATTAATTAATACAATTAATAATTCAACTAATAAAAAATTAATTAATTCAGATTTAATTAGTTTAAATAATAATAATAATAATATCATGGAAGAAAATGATCAAATTAATCTAACATTTGATAAAATTAACAAAGAGATTAATCAAATATTTAGTTTAATCAACATAGATCTAGATCAAGTCAAAGATAAAACCAACCTAGGACTTAATCAGAATAATCAAAACCTTGATCAGAATAATCAAACCATAGGAGAGAATAATCAAATCCTAGATCTGATTAATCTAGATAATTCCGAATTAAAAAATTCTGTTTTGAAAAATTTAACCATAAAAAAATCGAAAATAAATTTAAAAAATTTCAAAGATAATCTAAATAATTCTAATAATAATTCTACCTTTAAAAACTCTAACAATTTTATCTTAAATAATTCTAATAATAATTATACCTTTAAAAACTCTAACAATCTTATCTTAAATAATTCTAATAATAATTCTACCTTTTTAAAATTCTAATAATCTTATCTTGAATAATTCTAATAATTCTACCTTAAAAATTCTAATAATTTTAATAATTCTATTTTTAAAAAGTCTAATAATCTTATCTTAAAAAATTCTAATAATTCTACTTTTAATAAGTCTAAAAATCTTATCTTGAAAAAGTCTAATAATATTATTTTAAAAAATTCTAATAATCCTATTTTAAATAATTCACAATCTAACTTAATTAAAAATTTAAAATTAGATAATCAAACCAATAAAATTAATTATAATAGAGTACCATTTGATTATACACAAATTAATAATCTAGTAATTAAACCTTCAACTTTTAAAAATTCAACTAATAAATATGTAGACTTGAGTTACAAGTCTAAGCTAACCAAATATCAAAACACTAAAATTTGTAAACCTAATTATAATAAAGTATCTTATAACTATAGAACAAATAAAAGTCTACCCAAGAAAACAACCATTTCTTTAAATTGATTGAATGTAGCTTGCTCATGCATACATATCATTATCATGCTTATTTTGTCATGTCATACATACTAGGTTTAAATTCACTCTCATAGAATGGTTAGATAGGAAATAATTAATTAATCTTGACAACATAGTATCAGGATGCGGTGAGATGATAGTACGTTAAGGAAACGAAGTCAAGTATATCCGAGTTGGATAAAGAGTATCTAGCTTGGTGCATTTAACTAAGTGGAACTAACTGAAGCTACATCACCACATCCTAAACTAGTTAGACCAGGATGTAATCCTAAGTGAATTAAGTGTGTAATTTCCTAAGTTGGCTTTGTCTAAGGAAGTGGTCGTTGTTCCGATCAAAGAAGGCCCCTGTGCCTCGCCATGACCAGGAAGCCCTCTTTTGAAATGTTCACTTAACTAACTAAAGGTGAAATCTGAATCTAACCCAAGATTAATTAATTTCTAAGGCATTAAATTAAATTCATCTCACAATACCTATAAGAATAACTTGGTTGATCATGTAGAATGGGTGAGATGGTGAGGACAACAAATTAAAAATGATTTTGAAAATGATTTCAAAATTTATATACACATAAATAGATTCTTAAAACTATTTTTATTAGTTGCCATGATTATTATGTGTAGTTATACGTAGTTTTCAAAACAACTATGCTTCTTAAAATGATGGTTAGTTGACCAATACGGAACGTATAAATCCTTAGGTCAACTTTAGATACCTAGACCCTTTGCACACTTAGGTGAGCCTTCCTTATGGCCAACAAGGATGTCCTAAGAGTTTATCAGACAAAAGAGGAGACCCTCTAGATATGCCTTCCTTGTGGCTAACAAGGATGTTAGGTTAAGGGGGAGGTTCTAATTGGATAATCATCATAGAAGTTGTTAAAAAATATTTTTTTAAAAAAAAATCACCAATACTTTCTAAATTTAAATCCTTCTTTTGATAATATGCCAAGGGGGAGAGAAGACTTAAGTTGGACAAACTTAGTATCTAGCTAGCTCCAGTTTGGCATAAAAACCAATAGACATGAGCCTTTAAAATGTTTTTTTTAATTCTTTCTCAAAATTTTATAACAATGTTAAAGGTTAGGGGGTCACATTCTAACCTAGGATATACATTGTTGGTGCAGGATCTAGAAACCTAAACTCCTAAACTCTTAAGTATTAAAGGGAGTTGAACATATTAAATCAACTTGATTAGCATGTTTAAAAATTCTATTTCTTGGCAATGTACCCAATATAAAGTTATTTTTTATATATGTCAAAGAGGGAGAGAGAATAAAGTTAAGAGGTTACTTACTTTTATTTTTGATATATGTCAAAGGGGGAGAGAGAATAAAGTTAAGAGGTTACTTACTTTTTCTTTCCCAAAAAGTAATTATTTTTCAAAACTTACCTAGGGTTAAGGGGGAGGTAACCTTAAGGGGGAGGTTTTGAAAAATGATTGTTCAATGCTTACTGCTTATTTTCTCTTAACTTTGAATTGGTTTGCTATAGATCAAAAAGGGGGAGATTGTTAGTGTAGGGGCACTAGATAATCGAACCTTGGTTTTAATGATGGCAAAGATTTAAAGTTAAGTTATTTTGTTATCTCATGTGATATGCTAAGTGTGCAGGAAGTGTTTAAGCTAAGCAAAAGGTCGAGCGACATCCGGAGAATCTCAAGTTGAGAAACCGTTGTGGTCGGGCGACACCAGGAGAACCTCAGGGAGTCGAGGAACCTCAGTGGTGACCGAAAGCTAAGCGACAGGTCAAGAGGACCAAAGGTAAGCTCCGTGTGTGGAGCGGTGGTAAGGACGCACCCTCGGTTAGAGGACAATCCTAGGCGTCGATCCGACTAAGGCTTCCGGAGGAATACTGAAGTCGAGATCGGATAGTCAAAGGACTGTCACACTGCATGACATTATGCATCTATTGTGCTAATCTTGTATTGCAGAATTCTCGGCGCAGCAGCCAACCGAGATGTCGCATCGATCAAGGCACTCATTGCTAAGAGGATCACCGATCGATGTCGACGAATCAGCCTAGTGCATAAGGTCAAAGATATAGAGATTGATGCCACCACCTCAGGATAAGATAAGCCGCCACCTCAGGATAAGATAAGCCGCCACCTCAAGATAAGATCCACGAGTTTTGGATCTGGATCAGGACAAATTCCAAGGCGCAAATCTATAAAATGACGGGAGGACTCACACCCAAATTCAAGAATCTCTCAAGTACTCGTGCTCTCTACAACGCTACTCCGACCGTGCGCCTGTTGGTGCAGTAGGCACCTAAGTCGAACCTGAGTTTTGATTATAGCAAATAATACAAAGTTAAGCTCATGTCGTTATCTCACGAGATGAATCGAGTGTGCAGAAGATTTCTATAGCTGGAGATGAAGGCTAGCGACACCCAGAGGAAGCCGCGGTGGTCGGGCGACACTCGAGTGACTTCGGAGGGAGCCGAAGGAATCGAGTGGAAGGCCGAAAGCAAAAGCAACATGTAAGTATCGAGGTAAGCTCGTGTGTGCGAGCGTAAGTGAGGTCGTATCCTCGTTACGGGGATGATCTTAAGCGTAGATCCGACCAAAGACATCCTATAGATGGTCTAGGTCGAGATCGGATGGTCGACGACCGTCGAAATTATGTTTTTGTTGAACTAACTTTGACTTGCAGCAAGCATCGATCGACTTGCCAACTTGGATCACGGGACTCAATCGGGCCATCGATCATTGGCGATGGTCAATGATCGATTCGAGAGCCCCCATTTCAAAGAGATTGGTGCTCAATTGTGATTGGCTAGGGTTACTCTCGAAAAGGGGCTCAAAGGCTATAAAAGGAGGTCCTAACCTAGGGTTTTCTCATCAATTCTAAGTGCTCAAAAGCCTCCACAACACTGCGACTCTCCGACAACTCTATGACAACGAAGTGCTGCCAACAACCCTAGTTTAAGTCCTATCTTCGAGTTGTTGGTATAATCTTGTTTTGTCATTTCTTTTAATCTTGCAATTCATTTGTTAATCAAGGCTTTCTACCGTTGCATTTCATTTTAATAGAAGAGAGGGTTTGTCTCTCTATCTTGTGCTTCGAAGGTTTTTGTAATCATAAAACTCCTACCTCCAACGAGGGGGAGTGTTTTAGTGAATTGCCCTCCGTACACGGTCTAGGACCGTTAGGGCCTTGGAGTAGTAGCCGAAGTCTACGAACCAAGTAAAAAAACTATTTGTTTCATTTAGTTTTCATTTACATTTCCGCTGCATTTAATTGTCTACCGAACGATTTAAAAGAAAAAGTTTTTATCGCTATTCACCCCCCCTCTAGCGATCTGCTATATCCATCAATTGGTATCAGAGCCGGGGGCGCTCAGATTCGGTGCAACCACTGGTCGAGCATTTTTTTTTGTTTTCGTATTTATCGTTTTAAGATTTCTCTCACATTACTAATCCAAGACCAAGTCTTGGTACATAGTTTTTGGTTGTGTTTTTGCAAGTATTGATCGACTTCGGAGTACCTCACGATCAAACGAGCATAACTTTTGCTACAAGTGGACTCACGAAACGATCTACCCACCAAATCGAAGCTCTCGCAGAGATCTACATATGGGGGTTTACCCCCGTAACAAGATGTTTTCATCCTCAAAATTCGACGTTTAGTAGCCTTTAGGGGACATCGAAGGTTGTGAGTACTTACTTTTTATTTGGTTTCTTATTTCATTGCTTAACTTTCTATTTTTCGTTTGTTTCTTTTTATTTCCCGCACTACTAATCCAAGACGCAAGTCTTGGTACTTTCGTGTGTTTTTGTCGTTGCTAGGTTTTCTTTTTAGTCTCCTTGTTTTTTTTGTTCTAATGGCCCATCTCGAGGGTTTTAGCACCGTCTGACCTCCGTTTTACAACGGAGATGATTTCCGTTACTGAAAAGGTCGGATGGAATGCTTTCTCAAAACCCAAATCGAGATGTGGATCATAATCCAAACGGGTTTCACACTTCCGACTAATGAAGTGGGTGACTCCTTGGATTATGATCAATGGACCGTTGCAACAAAACGACAAGTCGAAGTCGATGCCAAGGCAACACAAATCCTCTAATGCGGCTTGTCCAAGGAGGAGTTAAATCGCGTCGGCCCCTTCATAAGCGCAAAGGACCTTTGGACAAAACTAGTGGAGCTACACGAAGGGACCGATGAATCCAAGGTATGTAAGCGTGATCTTCTATTCAATAAACTATATAACTTAAAAATGCAGGAACACGAGTCCGCGACGCAACTCCACGCCCGTGTCCAAGACATAGTCAACAACCTACACGCAATCAGGCAAAAGGTCGAAAACCGCGACCTTATAAGGTATGTACTAAACTCCTTTCCGAGGACTACCTTGTGGGAATCCATGGTTGATGCCTACAAGGTCTCCAAGGATTTTCCTAAACTTAGATTAGATGAACTTTTTTCTGATTTTGAACTTCATGAGCAGTCTAACTCGGAACCTGAGAAAGGTATAGCATTATTTGCAGGTTCAAAGGAGAAAACCGCTAGCAAGCCACCCCTGAAGGAAGAAGAGGATGAGTCCGATTCGAAGGTCGACTCGGAAATGGAGGCCGAACTAGTCAACCTAGTTCGGAGGATAGTCAAGGGCCGAAAATGAGCCGTCACTCGACCCAACGAAGGTAAGCCTAAAAGTTCGAACATAAGATGTTATGAATGCAATTGGTTTGGACATATCAGGTCCGAATGCCCAAAACTCAAGAGCAAGGCACCAAAACACAAAAAGGCACTCAACGCTACTTGGGAAGAATCTTCCGAAGAAGAAGACAACGATCGAGTCCTTATGGCTAAACCGGTGGAATCAGAGACGGAGTCGGAATCAGAACTTGAATCGGAAACCGAAGATGAGTCGGACTGTGAAACACTATTCAAGACAAGCCACGGATACGCATCCGGTTCAAAAGATACACTCAAGGTTAGTCGGTCTCTTATTACTACTCTTTATAGTGAAATTAAGTTTTTAAATAAAAAGTTAGCTAAGTCCGAGTCCAAGGTCGAGACCCTAGTTGAGGAAGTTAAACTCCTCAAGCACGAGGTCTCCCTAACCTCTTCGACTAGTCGAGTTCAAGAGAAGGACTCAACTCGGGTTGAAAAACTCGAAGTTGAGAACTCACTCTTGAAAAGTCAAGTCGAAGATCTTAGGAATATGTTGGAAAGGTTTACTTTTGGATCCAAAGGACTTGACCTCCTACTTGGATCACAAAGGGCCGTGTACAACAAGGCTGGGCTAGGGTTTAGCTCAAACACGACTCGAGAAGTCGATATGTCAATCGTAAGTCGACATAAAAAACGTGTCCAAGCATGGGTCCCTAAGACCACCTTGATTTCAAACTTAGGATCAAACCAGTACTGGGTTCCCAAGGACCAAATCCACTATGTGGAGAGACCGAATCGATTCAACGGTCCAGGGGGAGCTAGTACGAAATTTGTTTGTGTTTTAACTTAGAAATTGCATGATTAGGTTTTTATTTAGTTTGATTTTTCTTTTTAGAATGGTTAGATAGGACTATAACTCGTCAATACTTGATAACATAGTACCAGGACGCGGCGAGATGATAGTACGCTAGGAAAGCGGAGTCTTGTGTATTCGGGCTAGATAAGGCGTATCTAGTTCGGTGCACTTGACCGAGCGGAACTAGCTGAAGCTACCTCGCCGTATCCTAGACTAGTTAGACCAGGAAGTGGTCTTAAGTGAGTCAAGTCTCTATTTTCTTGAAAATGGCTTTGTCTAAGGAAGTGGTCGTTGTTCCGATCAAAGAAGGCCTCTGTGCCTCGCCATGACCTGGAAGCCATGATCTTGAAGAGGTGACTTGATGAGCCTATGGTCAAATCCGAATCTAACGCAAGGTTGACAAGTGTTTAAGTCATTAAATTTAATTCAACTAAAATTGGAAGTCATCTTACAAGAACATATAGGATTAACATGTTTGATCATGTAGACATGGGTGAGATGATTTAGGTTAATAATTTTCAACCAATTTTTAATAAATCTAATATCCGATCCAACTACCTTGCGTGTAGGATCAATGGATGTTGGACAGTGGTTGCTCCCGACACATGACCGGGGATCAACTCAAGTTTTCGAAGCTTCGATTCAAACGACAAGGATCGATAGCCTTCGAAAATAACAGCAAGCTCAAAATCATTGGATCAAGTGATATTGAGCTTAACTCAAATTTTGTTATTCAAAACATTTTATTAGTAGAAAATTGTCAATATAATCTACTTAGTGTAAGTCAATTGTGTGATAATAACTATAAGGTCATATTTCTAGAAAATGAATGCGTAATTAATACAAACGAAACCTCTAAAAGAATTCTTAAGGGAACTAGAAATAACAACATTTACACTATTAACTTAACTAACTCCTCAACTAAGTGTCTTATGACACGGCAAGAGGAATCATGGTTGTGGCACCGACGACTCAGTCACTCACACCCAAGACTCATCCACAAGATGAGTCAGAGTGACTTAGTCAGAGGTTTGCCTAACCTCAATAACTTGGATAATAAAATATGTAATGCTTGTCAACAAGGTAAACAATCTAGGACACAACATCAACTAACTAATCAAGAACGAACCAAAAGTGTGCTTGAGCTCCTACACATGGATCTATTTGATTCACACGAGCTAAGTCACTTAATGGAAGTAAATTCGCTTAGTCATTATTGATGACTACTCTAGATTTACTTGGGTTAGGTTCATCAAACACAAAAGTGATACCCTAGATCAATTAATCAACCTATTTAAGTTAATAGAAAATCAACAAAACATTAAAATCAAAAGACTTAGTACTGATCATGGTGGTGAATTCGAAAACCATAGGTTTGCTGCACTCAGAACCTAAATGGATACCACCATGAGTTCTCTTGCCCTATAACTCCACAACAAAATGGCCTAGTAGAACGCAAAAATAGAACCCTACAAGAAGTCGCTGGGACAATGCTTAATGAGTATAACCTACCCGATAGGTTTTGGGCGGAAGCCGTGAGTACGACATGCTATGTCCAAAATAGGATCCTTATGGTAAAGAGGCACCTTAAGACCTCATACGAGATTTATCATGATAAAATACCTAACATCAAGTACTTTAGGGTATTTGGGTGTAAGGTACATATCCTAAACACTAAAGATTACCTAGGGAAATTTACATCCAAAACCACATAGGAATCTTTCTAGGATACTGACTACAAGTAGAGCTTATAGAGTATATAACCATGACACCCTTAGAGTCGAAGAAACTATCAATGTAGTATTCGATGAAGGACACGAACCTATAAAACCCCTGGCAACCCCAATTAGCGAGCTGATTCATACTAGACCTAACTCTGATCCGGAGATCAGGTCTAGTATTAATCCTAACCTAAGTCAATCAAGTCACTCTATTGATCAAGTGATAGATGACTCCAACCAAACTAGAACTCAAACAAGTCATCCTATGGATCAAATTGTAGACTCAAACCCAAATTCAACTAGGACTCAAACGAATCATCCTATCGACCAAGTGATAGGTGATCCAAGTCTAGGAGTTCGAACTAGAGCCTCATACAGAAACCTTAGTCAAATATCTTTGATTTCTAAAATTGAACCCAAAACTATTGACCAAGCTCTTCTTGATCCCGATTGGATTATTGCAATGCAAGAAGAGTTGGCTCAATTCACTAGGAACGAAGTATGGGAATTAGTACCACCACCTATAGATAAAACAATCATTGGAACAAGGTGGGTGTTTAGAAATAAAATTGATGATAAAGGTGAAGTAGTTAGAAATAAAGCTATACTAGTTGCTAAAGGGTTTAGTCAAGTGGAAGGTTTAGATTACGACGAGACCTATGCCCCAGTAGCTAGATTAGAGTCCATTCGAATGCTATTAGCATATGCAACACATCGAGGATTTAAGTTGTTTCAAATGGATGTGAAATCTGCATTCTTAAATGGATACATTAAAGAAGAAGTTTATGTTAGTCAACCCCCAGGTTTCGAAAGTTTAGACAAACTCGACCATGTCCTTAGGTTAAAGAAAGCTCTCTATGGACTTAAACAAGCTCCTCGAGCTTGGTACGAGAGACTTTCGATTTATCTTAAGTCCAAAGGTTTTAACCAAGGTGTAGTTGACCCAACTCTTTTCGTAAAAACCTTAGGTAAAGACATATTCATAGC
Organism: Wurfbainia villosa; assembly: GCA_025175895.1. Taxonomy (NCBI): domain Eukaryota; kingdom Viridiplantae; phylum Streptophyta; class Magnoliopsida; order Zingiberales; family Zingiberaceae; genus Wurfbainia; species Wurfbainia villosa. The sequence continues at coordinate 55,273,851 of CM046002.1, forward strand.
CCAAATCTACGTAGATGATATTATTTTTGGAACCACCAACTCAATCCTACTAAATGAGTTCATTTCACTTATGGAAAGTGAATTTGAAATGAATTTAGTAGGTGAGTTAAGCTTCTTTTTAGGTCTACAAATTAAACAAACTAAAGATGGAATATACCTACATCAACGCAAATATACTAGGGAATTAATTAAACACTTTGGAATGCAAGATGCTAAAATTATTAATACCCCAATGGCAACTAATGTCAATATAGAAGAAGATTTAATCGGAAACTCAATTGATTTAAAATACTATAGGAGCATAATAGGGAGTCTCCTTTACTTAACTGCAAGCCGACCTGATATCCTATTTAAAGTAAGTATGTGCGCAAGGTTCCAAACCTGTGCTAAGGAGTCTCATCTAACTCTAGTTAAACGTATCCTTAGATATCTAAAGGGTACACTTAATGTCGGTATTTGGTACCCTAGATCTACCGAGTTCGAACTAATCGGCTACTCTGATTCGGACTATGCCGGTAGTATGCTCGATAGAAAGAGTACGAGTGGTTGTTGTCAACTTCTTGGTTCGAGTCTAGTGAGTTGGTGCAGTAGGAAGCAACACTGTGTTGCCTTATCTACCACCGAAGCCGAATATATCGCGATGGGTGAGTGTGTCACGTATCTTCTTTGGATGAAGCACACTCTCTGCGATTTTAAGTTAGACTTTACCAACACAAAACTCCACGTAGATAACATTAGTTCAATTAACCTTACTAAGAATCCGATATGTCACTCTAGGACTAAACATATAGAGGTCAAACACCATTTCATTCGAGAACATGTGGCCAACGGAGCCATACAACTCGAATAGTCGAATCGAAGTCTAACTTGGCAGACCTATTTACTAAACCCCTACCCGAAGCCGAATTCAGTCTATTAAAACGAAAATTGGGCATGTGGGTAGTAGAATAGGACTTTGCAAATTATATTACTACTATTTCTTACTTTTCATTTTTCATGGAACTAGTATAGGACTTACCTTAGATATCATGCACCTATAGATTTAAGGAGCCAGTACATCTCACAACACATAGGACTAATGTGTTTGTGTACTTAGCCACGTAGATGGGCGTGAGATGTTAGGACCTTACTCCTGGTTCCAGATGTAGAGCTAGTGCATCGTTATGAACCACGAAGTATAATCATATATACTAACCGACACTGACCAGGACTGGTTGATCTTTCATATCAATCAAGCCAAATATGAGTCGAACATTTTATAGATGAACTTATTTTCAGTATATTATTTTTAAAATAATGTGGAACATGCTTGGACTTTAAATTTAACACTTATTTTTGTTTTCCACACACACCCTCACTCTTTTCGATATATGGCAAAAGGGGGAGAAAAAGGCCAAAGTTAAGAGGTCAAAATTGTCTAAATTTTTATATAACTTAACTCTTACTTCATATTTAAACCAAAAGTTAACTCTAAGTTTTTGAAAACTTATTTAACTTTTAACAAAAGGAAGTAAAGGCCAAGTTAAGAGAATTCTTAACTTAAACTTATGTGTGTCGTCAACGTAAACATTATGCCGTTAATGCTTTACTTAAAGGGGAGAAAGGGCCAAGTTAAGAAGAACTCTTAACTTAAACGTTTTACTAAGGCCAACTTTAAGTAATTACTTAAAGCAACCCTCAAGGGGAGGATTAAGGTCTTTCTTCAAGACTCACCCTCGGTCAAGGGGGAGGTTTCCTCAAGGGGGAGTACTTGAAGAAAATCCTTACTACTCCAACTTAATCTTCTTTATTTTTTGTTTGTTTCTAATGCACATTATTCTTCATGCTTGCTATTTACTTAACTTTGTATGTGGGTTTGCCATAAATCAAAAAGGGGGAGATTGTTGGTGCAGTAGGCACCTAAGTCGAACCTGAGTTTTGATTATAGCAAACGATACAAAGTTAAGCTCATGTCGTTATCTCACGAGCTGAATCGAGTGTGCAGAAGATTGCTATAGCTGGAGCTGAAGACTAGCGACACCCGAAAGAAGCCGCGGTGGTCGGCCGACACTCGAGTGACTTCGGAGGGAGCCGAAGGAATCGAGTGGAAGGCCGGAAGCAAAAGCAACACGTAAGTATCGAGGTAAGCTCGTGTGTGCGAGCGTAAGTGAGGTCGTATCCTCGTTACGGGGATGATCTTAAGCGTAGATCCGACCAAAGACATCCTATAGATGGTCTAGGTCGAGATCGGACGGTCGACTACCGTCGAAATTATGTTTTTGTTGAGCTAACTTTGACTTGCAGCATCACGATCAGCTACTTGGAGGACTCGATCGCCGTCAATCGATCGGAGCCGATCGGCGATCGATGATCGCCATCGCCATCAATCAATCGATGATGGCCATCGGCTTGTCACCCCATTTCAAGGAGATTGATGCTCAATTGTGATTGGCTAGGGTTCCTCTCGAAAAGTGGCTCAAAGGCTATAAAAGGAGGTCCTAACCTAGGATTTTCTCATCAATTATAAGTGCTCAAAAGCCTCCACAACACTACGACTCTCCGACAACTCTACGACAACGAAGTGCTGCCAACAACCCTAGTTTATGTCCTATCTTCGAGTTGTTGGTATAATCTTGTTTTGTCATTTCTTTTAATCTTGCAATTCGTTTGTTAATCAAGGCTTTCTACCATTGCATTTCATTTTAATAGAAGAGAGGGTTTGTCTCTCTATCTTGTGCTTCGAAGGTTTTTGTAATCGTAAAACTCTACCTCCAACGAGGAGGAGTGTTTTAGTGAATTTCCCTCCTTACACGGTCTAGGACCGTTAGGGCCTTGGAGTAGTAGCCGAAGGCTACGAACCAAGTAAAAAAACTATTTGTCTCATTTAGTTTTTATTTACATTTCCGCTGCGTTTAATTGTCTACCGAACGATTTAAAAGAAAAAGTTTTTATCGCTATTCACCTCCCCCTCTAGCGATCCGCTATATCCAACAGCGCCATCTTCTAATTAATTGTCGGTATTATTATTATCTTTTTGTACTTAATTTGTATAAGGACCGGTAAGGTTGTTACCGACCTTATAATCATTGTAATCGTCTTGTCTCTTACCTCCAACAAGGAAGAGACTTTTAGTGATTGCCCTTCGGAATCGATCAAGGATCGCAGGGCCTTGGATTAGCAGCCGGTGGGATGTGAACCAAGTAAAAAAGCTTTGTATCTTTCTTGTGTTTGTCTTTTAGTTTTCCGCTGTGTACTTGGTTTTAATCGTCGAAAAAGAAAAGTTTTTAGGAACGCTATTCACCCACCCCCCTCTAGCGCTCATATCGATCCAACAATCCTTTGATGTTCTAGGACACATCTCTTTAGATAAAGGTACTCCATGCCTAAAATGTAGAAAACATTTCTTTGAGTTCTGCATGATAAAACGAGCCAAAATGGTGTCTATCTATGAAGCTTGAGATAAGCACAACATCATTTTCCTGCGATTTCTTATAACCTTGATCCCAAGGATGTGTCCCACTTCTCCCAAGTCCTTCATATCAAACTGTTTGGACAACCATACCCTTACGTCTGATAACACTTTAACATTGTTACCAATTAACAAAATGTCATCTATGTATAGTACAAGAAATACCACTATGTTTCTATCACATCTCTGGTATACACAAGACTAATCCGAACTTTGAATAAATCCATAAGACTGGATTACCTCATCAAAGCGGATGTTCCAAGAGCTCGAAGCTTGCTTCAATCCATAAATGGACCGATTAAGCTTCCACATAAGATGCTCTTTTCCCTTTGCAATGAATCCCTCTGGTTGCTCCAAATAGATGTTTTCCTCAAGACTTCCATTAAGGAAAGTTGTATTGACATCCATCTGCCATACCTCATAATCCATATGAGCAGCAATACATATGAGAATCCGGATAGACTTAAGCATAGCTACCGGCAAAAAGGTCTCCTCATAATCGATACCCTCTTTCTGAGTATACCCTTTCGCAACAAGCCTTGCTTTGAAGGTTTCAACCTTCCCATCTATTCCTCTCTTTCTTTTGTAGATCCACTTGCATCCAATGGTTTTTACACCATCGGGTGGTTCTACTAGCTCCCAGACCTTATTTGAATCCATAGATTCAATCTCAGCATTCATTGCACTTCACCAAGATACTGCATCTTTATCTTGGATTGCCTCGTCATATGTCCAGGGATCAAGTTCATGTTCGCTAGGGACCAAATCAGAAGATTCTCCCAAGAACATAAATCTATCAGGTTGTTTAACAACCCTCCCACTACGTTGAGGTATCACCTGTGTATCCTCTGTGACACGCGGTGCAGTCACTTGTGGTATATCTTCTTGTACCGGTGGTACTGAAGTAGCGACTTCCCCTCTCAATTCCTCATGAACAATCTTACTCATGGGCTTGTGGTTCATCACATCGCCTTCCTCTAAAAATCTGACATTCGTGCTAACGATCAACCTCTGATCTTTAGGACTATAGAAAAAACCACCTTTCGTTTTTCTAGGATAGCCTACGAACATGTGCACTTTTGTACGAGGTTCCAACTTACCAGCATCTACCTTCAGCACATGTGTGGGACTCCCTCAAATCCGAATATGTCTTAGACTAGGCTTTCGCCCAGTCCACAATTCTGTGGGAGTAGAAGACACTGATTTAGATGGTACAAAGTTCATAATATACACTGTCATATCCAGAGCATACCCCAAGAATGAATCTAGCAACTCAGAATAACTCATCATCGATCTAACCATCTCCATAAGAGTCCTATTCCTTCACTCCGCTATGTTGGTGCAACAATGCTCCAAGCATTTATATGTTTTGATGTTTGGCTAATCATATAAGTTAGGCAATATCTTGTGATCTAATTACGAATGTGTTTAAGTGACAGGGAAATCCAAGGATGAAGACTTGGTAAAAGGAAGTCCAAGTATGATCTTGGCAAAGGAAGTCCAAGGGATGGACTTGGCGGCATAAGACCAAGCTTGTAGTCTTGGCAGCATAAAGTCCAAGTGAACCTTGGCCAAGGAAGTCCAAAGTAAAGTCTTGGCAGCATAAGTCCAAGCTTGTAGTCTTGGCGGCGTAAAGTCCAAGCATTTGTCAACCCAAGACATGACGAAACCGAAGGAAGCTCTTGGAAGCAAAGCGCAAAGGATGAACAAGTCGCGGACTCGGAGGGATCCTGAAGGCGCAAGGCTTATTGAGGAGCTAGAAGGTTGAGTCTAGGTCTAGGGTATAAAATCAAGTATGAATTACTCATACTTGATGAGTATCAGTCGACTAATATGATGGATCAGTCGATTGGTCAGGCGTTCGACTGAGTCAGGATGAAACCCTGACCATCGACCTACCTTGATCGATCGATCGACTATCGCGGATCACCGATCGCCGGGCATCATCGACCGATCAAGGGAAATATCGCCTCACTCGATTTTGATCACCCCATCACGATCGATGGAGGATCACCGACTGATCACCTGGTCGTTGGAAATTATAGCTACGAATCTTCGCGGAGATCGCGCCGTGGTTGCTGGCTGGCGATGATCGATGGCATGCATCACCGATCGATCGATGCCTAACGGAAAACAGCCCCTTCTATAAAAAGGGGCCATGGGGAGCTTGGTGAAGCTAGTGCTCTTGCTCCTAACCGTACTCTCGTGCTCACCAAGCCTTCCAAGTGTTTTTAGTGATTTAAATCCTCCTCTTCTCTTTTTCTTGATCATCCATCATTGTAAAGAAGAGGAGAGCATTGTAAGAAAGGTTTCTCCACCTTGGTTCATCCAAAGGAGGTTCTAGTTATGGTTGATTAGGGCTAATCCACCTTACGGATTGCCGTGGAGTAGGAGCGTCATCTCCGAACCACGTACATCGGGTGTTAGCTTTTTTCTTGCTTTGATTTGTGTTTATATTTTGTATTGCTTCCGCTAACATTTTTTGTAGAAAAGAAGAAAGGCTAATCACCCCCCCTCTAGCCATTCTAAGGGTCCTAACAAGTGGTATCAGAGCCCGGATAGCTTGGAAGATCTCACCATCAACCAAGACATCAATGGCTCTTCAAGAGGGATATAGCATCGCCAAGCCACTGCTCTTCGATGGGAGTCACTTTGCGTATTGGAAAGGTAGGATGAAGTACTATCTTATGAGTAATATTGAAATTTGGCATAGTGTTGTAGATGGCTTCGAGGAACCGGTGGATGAACATGGACATCCTATTCCAAGCAAGGATTGGACAAGAGAAATAAACAAGAAATTTGAATCAAATGCAAAGGTCGTCCTCACCATCCAATGCGGCGTCACAATGGAGCAACTCAACAAGGTGGGACCTTTTGAATCCGCCAAGGAGCTATGGGAAAAGCTCATTGAGCTAAATGAAGGTTCCAAGGAATCAAAGAGGGCCAAGAAGGACCTATTAGTTGGACAACTTCAAGCCTTCCAAATGAAGATGCATGAAACCGTAAGTCAAATGCATGGAAGGTTCAAGGAAATTGTAAACGGACTCCATATCATAGGTGAGCGAGTTGACAACCGGGATTTGGTAAGGTATATTTTACAAGCATTTCCTAGAAATTCTTTATGGACTTCAATAGTTGATGCCATTAAGGTAACTAGGGATTTATCTCAAATTAAAATTGATGAATTATTTTGTGAGTTTGAATTACATGAGCAAACTAACATGTCCTCTAAGGAAAAGGGGTTAGCTCTATTTGTTGAAAAGAAGGACAAGAAAGAAAAGAAGAAGAAGGAAAGAAAAGAAGCATCATCATCATCCGAGTCGGAGGATGAGTCAAGTAGCGATGGGGACTCATCTAGTGAAATGGCAAATTTCGTCAAGAAGCTTTATAGAAAGTCAAGAGAGTTCAAGAATAGAGAAGCAAGGAAGGGGTCTCATTCCTCAAAAGGTAAATTTAATGGTAATTCAAGTTTTAGTAATAATGTGATTTGTCATGCTTGCAATAAGAAGGGACATATAAAGCCGAATTGCCCGGAGCTAAAGAAGAAGGAGGAAAAGGAAAAGAAAAAGAAGGACAAGAAGGAAAAGAAGAAGAAGGAGGCCATGGTGGCTCAAACCACATGGGACACACCAAGTGTTGAAGACTCTTCATCCGATGATGAGCTTTGCCACATCACACGCCATGTGGCACTCATGGCATTAGAAGATGATTCCGGCACATCAAGTCAAGAAGACTCTTCAAGTGACGAATCGTCATCTAGTGACGATGAGGTAATGAATTCTCCCAAGGTTATGCTTCTCAATAAATCAATTGCTTATCTTAAAGAAGCTCTAGATAAGTCAAAATCTAAGGTTAAGAGCATGAAGGTAGAACTAAAGGCCATTAGGAATGAAAAGCCTTCACATATTGACTCTTGCATGCTTAGGGAAGAAAATGACAAACTTAAGGATGAGGTTAGTGGATTGAAAGCATGTTTAGAAAAATTTTCAAATGGCTCAAAGTGTCTTGATATGATTCTTAGTAGACAAAGAGCGGTTTATAACAAGGCCGGGTTAGGATATAAGCCAAAAGAAAAAGAAGTTGCTTATATTTCATTAATTAATAGGAAAGCAACCATTAAGGGTATGGTTAAGAAAGCTTGGGTACCTAAGAAGTTTTTACTTAATGTTACCGGTCCAAATGTTTGGGTACCAAAAGCTTGTGTTTTTCATGTGATTTAGGTAGGAGAGCGAGGTATGTGGATTGTGGATAGCGGTTTCTCAACACATATGACCGGGGATGTGAGCAAGTTCTCCATAATTAAATATGTGAAAAAGGGAGTGGTGTCTTTTGGGAATAGTGGAAAACTCAAGATATTAGGTAGAGGTACAATTGAGGTATCCTCTAAAATTGTTATTCACAAAGTATTGCTAGTTGAAAATATGAAATTTAATTTATTAAGTGTTAGTCAACTTTGTGATGCAAACTATCATGTTGTTTTTGAATCCTCTAAATGCATGATTAGACACAAGGAATTAAATGATTGTATGTTGGTTGGATATAGGAAATCAAACATCTATTATGTTGATCTTTCATATGCTTCTAACATTTCTACTAAGTGTTTTGTTGCAAAAGAAGAGGAAAGTTGGCTATGGCATAGAAGATTGGGGCATATCAACATGAAAAACATAGCCAAGGTAGCCAAGATGGAGTTGGTCAAAGGGCTACCAAAGATCAAGTATGTCAAGAACAAATTGTGTGATGCATGCCAAGAAGGAAAACAAACAAAGGCATCACACAAAGGTAAAACCCTAACCAATACCTCTTTACCATTAGAATTATTGCATCTTAACTTATTTGATTGCCATAGTACTCCATCTTTAAATGGTAATAAATATTGTTTGGTTATAGTAGATGATTTTTCTAGGTATACTTGGGTCTATTTTATGAAACATAAGGATGATACCTTAGAAATAATCATAGGATTTAGTAAAAGGGTTGAAAATGAAAAGAGTCTCAAAATCAACCGGATCCGTAGTGATCATGGTGGTGAATTTGAAAATCTAAAATTTTCACAATTTTGTTTAGAGCAAGGGTACAAGCATGAGTTCTCTTGTCCTAGAACACCCCAACAAAATGGGGTGGTGGAAAGGAGAAATCGTGCCCTACAAGAGGCGGCTAGGACTATGCTTAATGCATATTCTCTACCTAGCTACTTGTGGGCGGAAGCGGTTAATACCGCTTGCTATATCCAAAATAGGGTTCAAATCCATAGGTTTTTAGGAAAAACACCATTTGAATTATGGAATGGGACTATACCCACAATTCATTATTTCAAAGTCTTTGGATGTAAAGTTTATATTCTAAACACCAAAGATAACTTAGGAAAATTTGAATCAAAAGCGGATGAGGGAATCCTAGTTGGATACTCATCCACAAGTAGAGGGTATAGAGTCTACAATAAGAGAACCAAAGGGATTGAGGAATCTTCCAATGTTCAATTTGATGAAACTACTAGTACCTACCCTAGAAAGTCCTCCATTGATAAAGATATTAATGACAATAATCAAGACATTACCCAAAAACTTCAAAATTTGACCATTAGGGGTAATGATCAAGGGGGAGGAAGAGGAGACTCCGATGATGAAAGAAGGGTGGAAGATAACAATGATCAAATTGAAACCCTTTCTAGAAACCTAAGAATTCATCAAGATCATCCACTTGACCAAGTAGTAGGAGATCTATCTCAAAGAGTAAGAACTAGGTCATATCATAGACCTCCTACTAGTCAAGTTGCTCTTATCTCACAAATTGAGCCCAAATCGATCAATGATGCATTACATGATCCGGATTGGATTTTGGCAATGCAAGATGAATTGGCTCAATTTGAGAGAAGTCAAGTGTGGGAATTAGTACCTAGACCCAATGATAGCACCATAATTACTACAAGATGGGTCTTTAGGAATAAGCTAGATGATCAAGGAAATATCACTAGAAATAAAGCTAGGTTGGTTGCTAGGGGATTCAATCAAGTTGAGGGGCTTGACTATGATGAGACTTATGCCCCGGTTGCAAGGTTAGAATCTATTAGGATTCTCTTAGGGTATGCTTCCTACATGGGATTTAAACTTTACCAAATGGATGTTAAATCGGCATTCTTAAATGGTTTTATTAAGGAGGAAGTATATGTAGAGCAACCTCCGGTTGAGAACATAGATTATCCAAATCATGTATGTAAGCTTAGGAAAGCATTATATGAGCTAAAACAAGCTCCCCGGGCATGGTATGAAAGATTGTCATCCTTCTTAATTTCTAAGGATTTTAGAAGAGGACAAGTAAATCAAACTTTGTTTATAAAGTCAACGTTAAAAGATATATTCATAGCCCAAGTATATGTTGATGATATCATCTTTGGGTCAACAAATGATGATCTTCTTCAAGACTTTATAAAAAATATGGAAAATGAATTTGAAATGAGTTTGGTTGGAGAGCTTACCTTTTTCCTAGGCTTACAAGTCAAACAAACCAATGATGGTATTCATATTTATCAAACCAAATATGCAAATGAAATGATCAAGAAATTTGGTTTGGAAAATGCCAAAATTGTAACCACTCCTATGGCCACTAGCACTAGGATAGATAGTGATCATGAAGGTAAATCAATTGATCTTAAACTTTATAGGAGTATGATTGGTAGCTTACTATACCTAACCGCTAGTAGACCCGACATTTTATTTGCGGTAGGTATGTGTGCAAGATACCAATCTTGTGCCAAAGAATCACATTTGGTAGCCGTCAAAAGAATATTAAGGTATATTAAAGGCACCCTAAATGTAGGACTTTGGTATCCTAGGACTAGGTCATTTGAATTACTTGGTTATACCGATTCCGATTATGCCACGTGCAAATTGGATAGGAAAAGTACTAGTGGTGGATGCAAATTTCTTGGGTCCTCCCTAGTTAGTTGGAGTAGTAGGAAGCAACATTGTGTTGCTTTATTAACCACCGAAGCCGAATATGTGGCTATGGGTGGTTGTGTAGCTCAATTACTTTGGATGAGGCATACTCTTGTGGACTATGAGCTACACTACTCTAACATTAAAGTTTATTGTGATAATGTGAGTACCATCAACTTGACCAAAAATCCAGTACATCACTCTAGGACCAAGCACATTGAAGTGAAACATCACTTCATAAGAGATCATGTGGCAAGAGGGGACATTGAACTTAATTATGTAGAATCTAAGTCCAACCATGCCGATATCTTCACCAAAGCTCTTCCCGAAAATGAATTTTCATCTTTAAGGAGAGAGCTTGGTATGTGCTTTGTAGAGTGAAATTCTAGGTTTGCATGATCCCATGTTTATATGTTATCTTTATACCTTGATACATCTCACAAAAAGCCTTAAGAAACCTTGATTTTTGTATTGAGACACTTAGAACCATGTGAGATGATAGGGAAGGTGTACTTGGCTCATCATGCTTGTTATGATGCATTACTATGAGCCAATGACACACCTAGAGACATAAATACCTTATGGACCAACCATTGGGAAGGCTTGTATTCAAGTAATGAGTACATAGCTATAAGAGCATGGTTGGAAATTCCAAATCATATATATTTTAAACTATGTTCATTATATTTTGGAAAACAATTTTCAAGTGAATCACAAAAGTGATACAAAGGTTGAAAATTCTTTAGAACTTTTGTAAGTTTCCAAATTTGTATCAATCTTGAAATCTGGAAAACATATATTTTTCAAATTATTTTTCCTTAATAAAGTATGATTTCAGAAATGTGTATGCAAAATTTCGTGATTTTTCGAGATTTTTGGAATTTCTACCGCATTTCTGAAAATGAGAAAAGGTGAATTTGAAATTTCGAATTGAGTGCTTGATCATTAGTTCGGATACCATGGATACCGGTTTTCTGATAATAAGCTCCATTTTCTAATATTTGGTGTATTTTTGATGTCCTAACACTCTAGTATGATAATATTGCGTATAAACGAGTTTTAGGACTGCTTAATACAGTGGTTTAGGGGGAGTTTCAATAAATTCTATCCTTTTATCCCCAAAACCATTGTTGGTGCAAAGTTAGGATTTAACTTTTGAATTTTAGATTATGCTTTGCTTCAAATGTAATTTACATCCTATCTTGGATTAAGGGGGAGCTTAATTTCAATCTAATACCTTAGTCCAAGATCCAACATTCTTAATTCTTTCATCCTTCTCTTTTTGATGTATGTCAAAGGGGGAGAAGGAATGCTTAAGTTAGATGATTATGTGTGTATCTTTAAAGACCTAACTTAAATGATTGTCAAACATCAAAAAGGGGGAGATTGTTGGTGCAACAATGCTCCAAGCATTTATATGTTTTGATGTTTGGCTAATCATCTAAGTTAGGCAATATTTTGTAATCTAATTACGAATGTGTTTAAGTGACAGGGAAATCCAAGGATGAAGACTTGGTAAAAGGAAGTCTAAGTATGATCTTGGCAAAGGAAGTCCAAGGGATGGACTTGGCGGCATAAGACCAAGCTTGTAGTCTTGGCAGCATAAAGTCCAAGTGAACCTTGGCAAAGGAAGTCCAAAGTAAAGTCTTGGCAGTATAAGTCCAAGCTTGTAGTCTTGGCGGCGTAAAGTCCAAGCATTTGGCAACTCAAGACATGACGAAACCGAAGGAAGATCTTGGAAGCAAAGCGCAAAGGATGAACAAGTCGCAGACTCGGAGGGATCCTGAAGGCGCAAGGCTTATTGAGGAGCTAGAAGGTTGAGTCTAGGTCTAGGGTATAAAATCAAGTATGAATTACTCATACTTGATGAGTATCGATCGATACGATGTATCGATCGACCGTCAGCGCTCGATCGAGTCGATGAAACCGACCATCACGATCGCCTTGATCGATCACGATCGATGCGCGATCACCGATCGCTAAGGGCATCACCGACCGATCAAGGGAAATATCGCCACGAATGCGCCTCACTCGATCGCGCCTTGATCACTGATTGATCACCCCATCGGGCCGATCGATGGAGGGATCACCGATCGGTGATCACCGCCATTGAAATTGTAGCTACGAATCTCCGCGAGATCGCGTTTGGTTTCGATGATCGATGGCATGCATGATCGATCGACGCCCAACGGGAAAAACAGCCCCTCTTCTATAAAAAGGGGCCATGGGGAGCTTGGTGAAGCTAGTGCTCTTGCTCCTAACTATACTCTCGTGCTCACCAAGCCTTCTAAGTGTTTTTAGTGATTTAAATCCTCCTCTTCTCTTGTTCTTAATCATCCATCATTGTAAAGAAGAGGAGAGCATTGTAAGAAAGGTTTCTCCACCTTGGTTCATCCAAAGGAGGTTCTAGTGAAGGTTGATTAGGGCTAATCCACCTTACGGATTGCCGTGGAGTAGGAGCATCATCTCCGAACCACGTACATCGGGCGTTAGCTTTGTTCTTGCTTTGATTTGTGTTTATATTTTGTATTGCTTCCGCTAAAATTTTTTGTAGAAAAGAAGAAAGGCTAATCACCCCCCCCCCTCTAGCCATTCCAAGGGTCCTAACACGCTACACCATTCTGCTGGGGTGTGCTAAGTGGAGACAATTGGGATTGAATCCTAGCCTCTGATAAGTAATTCCTAAACTCTCCCAAGAGGTACTCACCACCATGATCAGATCGTAGTGTCTTGATACTTTTACCTTGACGTTTCTCCACATCAACCTTGAATTCTTTGAACCTGTCAAAGCATTCAGACTTGCGGCGCATCAAGTAAATGTATCCATATCTTGAATAATCATTTATAAAAGAGATGAAATATTCAAAACCACCTCAAGCCTGGATAGACATAGGATCACACAAATCAGAATGAACCAATTCCAACACATCTTTGGCTCTATACCCCTTGGCCTTAAAAGGCCTCTTGGTCATTTTACCTTCCAAGCAAGATTCGCAGGTTGGAAAATCTTCCACCACTAATGAACCCAAAGGTCCATCAGCTATCAAACTTTGAATTCTACTTAGGTTAATATGATCTAACCTTAGATGCCAGAAATATGTTTGGTTAATTTTTAAGGTTCTTTTCTCTTATTAGATTTAGATGATGAGTTATTTACTTCTATTTGCATCGTATTAGCTTTTGGTTAAAGGGTATATAAATTTCCTATCAATGCACCAGAACAAATAATCTTCATATTCCTTTTATAACAACTCTGTCATTAAAAGAAATAGAATATCCATCCAAAATAATTTAGAAACCAAAATCAAATTCTTTCTAAATAAAGGTACATAAAGGCAATTTTTAAGAAAAAAAGTTTTATTCCTATCAAAAGATAAATAAACATCTCCCACAGTAATAGCCGCCACCTTCGTAGCATCGTCCAAGTAAACGGTAATCTCCCCCTCAGCTAGTCGTCTGGTTTCTTGGAACCCCTGCAAAGTATTACAGACATGATCAGTGGCTCTCATATATACACACCTGGTGTCGATAGATAACACCGATAAACATGTTTCAACGACCAGACCAAAAGATATACCTTTGTTCTGCTTCCGGTTGGGGCAATCCTTCTTCCAATGTCCAATCTCCTTGCAAGTGAAGCACTTGCCTTTCGACTTCTTCACTCCTCCCTGAGATCCTCCTGCCATCTTTGCTTCACCTTGTTTCTTCTTTTTCTTGCCTTTCAGCTTAGAAGTCGAAACCTTGTGAACAACCATGGCCTGAGCGTGGGCACTCTGATGAAAAAGCCCCTCTCTCGCTTGGAGTTCTATCAGAAGCTCTGCCAACGAATACAACCTCTTATTCATGTTGTAATTCAGGCGAAACTTCTCAAAACTCCGAGGTAGAGATTGGAGAATGATATTGACCTGGGTTTCCCCATCGATCTCAACTCTAAGGACTTCCAGCTCATTCAAATGAGCCATCATCTTGAGAACATGATCCCTTACGGGTGTTCCTGTTGGGTTGATCAGTGAGGGGAAACTTCGCTTCCCACTTCAACTCGGTCACTTGTTCATGGCGATCCCATCGATGTCCCCGGATTAAAAATTTAATCCTAGAGAAAAGGGAACACCCAAGCAACCTTGTCATCATTGTGCTATTCGATTAGAGTAGTCACATGAACAAACTTGTTGTTCAAGCAACCAACATCTATTCTATGAATAGCCGTGGAATGACGGGCATGATCATGTTATAGCCACAAACATAAAGTAAACAACCACATACAAAAAGCATATAATTGAAAAGCAATTATAAACATAATACAAAAGAACACTAATCAAAATAAACAAGATTATACCTATTGTTATACCTTTTGATCTTCTATTGTAGGTCCTTCATCCTTTTGGACGTCGTGTGGGCGACGATCTTCCAAAAGTCGAAGCTTCTTAGATCACCAATCTTCCTTTCCTTGTTCACTCCGAAGAAAGGAAGATCATAAAAAAAACTCTTCTTCCTATCTAGAACTGGCCACCAAGTCAATAGACTTGATGTTGCCGCCGGCCAAGGAAGAGAACATGGAGTATAGAAACCGGCCAAAGGAGAATCCATGAGGGCATGGGCGCCGGCCAACACTTGGTGAAGAGAAAGGAAACAAATCTTCACCTTGTAGCCGCCTAAAACCCTAACCCTAGCTCTCCTAGTTGCCGGCAAATGAAGAGGGGAAGAAGGATAGGTTGAGCACCGGCCAAAGTAGAGGGAGGAAGTATAGGTTGCCGGCCAAACCTTGGAAGAAGAAGAAAAGGCCTTCTCCTCATGTTGCCGCCCACAACCAACAACCAAACCCTAACCCCAGCCGCCCACTCATAATCCTAACCAAACTAGGATTACTTGCCGCCCAAGGGAAGCAAACCCTAATCCTCATCCATCAAGTTGCCGCCCACCCCTAATCCATTCTTTTATAGATTTAGGGATAAGCCTTGTGTTAGTAATATATGAGAGATGTCCTAAGGCAATCGCCTTATGTATGAACCATTTATATGATAAATGAAGATTCACTATTTGAGTATACATGTTTTATGTATTTGATTGGTTCTTAAACTCATTTACTGAATGTCCACGATACGATTCACAGCATGAGAGAATTTGTGATTGGATCACAACTAGTGAGTATCTCTACATGTGTAATTGTGATGTATCGGAATTATCCCTAGTCGATGAATTGATGGATTTGGACACCATCAATTACATCGAGACTAGCACAGGTATACTCCTTGGTGTATCCAAGCGGTGATTCTCACCGGGTGGAGACATAGTGATGTCGGAGTTAATCGTGGATGCTAGTTATGGTAACTAGTTCATTGGAGTGACCGGTAGTAAGACTTCATATGGTTCTCTGCATATATAGATATGTCAATGAAGTTCTTACTGTGGCTTAAGTGCGATGTTCCTTTGACTTGCGGTATTCAAGTCATCTTGATCATGGAGACTTATGCTTTGACATCTTAAGCAAACATCTACGAGGAGATGTGGACCCGGGATGATTGGGTATAAGTCGAAGTGATCGAAGGTGTTTGAATAGCCTATAAAGGATTCACCACTCCTTGCGAGGAGATGTATACCCATGGCCTCTCGTCGGATTGTTACTAAAGTCTTTGGCCAAAGCATTACATGTTTAGAGTAAAGTACTCTTCGATACATGTGGAGTAACTAGAATCCGTAGGACGAGGAAATGATACTTGGGCTAGGTGTGACGTAGTCAGCCTAGTGGGGACTGACACAATAGACCATGTCCTGAAGCAAGTGGGTATAAGATGAGTGAAGGGAATGGGGCACGATTCATTCGAGCTACTGAAGGGTTTCAGAAATAGTTCTGGATCAACCGTTGATCTTTTCGGTTAATTGGGGATCATGATGTACTACAAGGTGCCACTCATGATCGTTCTATAATTAATGGTTAATTATAGACGGCCAACATAAACCGAGAACCTATTTGGTCACACACACAATGAGTGTAATTCAAAGGATTTAAAACTAGCTTGAGAATGGGATTCTCAGACCGAGAGAAACTATGTTTGGTTGGACCAAACATAAAGTGAGCATGAAATTGTTTCAGTCGCAATGGAAGCGTGGATGGGCCGTGTCTTATGAAGACATAATGGATGGACCAAAATGGTTTGGTTCTAATCCAATGGATGAGAATAAACCAAAGGGTTTGGTTTATATTAAACGAATGAACCAAAGGTTGGTTCAGTTCGTTTTAACTTAAAATAAACCATCATGGTTTGGTTTATTTTAACTTATCTTAATGGAGCGGGTTAACGGGCTTTATGGATATGATCCATTAACCATTAAGAGAATTAGTTCTCTATAAAAGAGGGCATTAGGGTTTGTTAAGCCCTAATGAAGAGGCAAACCTAATTTGGCCGCCCACCCTCCTCCTCTTGTTGGCGCCAACTCTATTGCCGCCAACCATCTCTTCCAACGGGCGACCAGCTGCTGCCATTTCCTCCTCTTGCCGGCGACGAGCTGCTGCCGGAGGAGCTCCGGTGATCTTCCTTTGCTCCGGCGACAAGGTGAGCAAGTCGCTTTCCTTATTTGGCCGGCGCAAGGTCTCCACCAAAGCTGTCCAGTTTTCTGGACAGCTTGTTCTCCTCTCGTCGGAGCATCGTTTGGACGACGGTTAGTGCTCTAACAGTGGCTAACATACCGGGGATTTGATCTCCGGTAATCCTCTGAGGTGGAGGACGAAGGATTCGTCAAACGGTTGACGAATACCTCTCCGGAGAAGCGAGTTTTGAGAACTCGTTTTGGATCCGAATTTGGATTCGGATCGTGATCATCTCTCGATCACGTCGTCTTCAACACGAGGCTAGTAACCCGTACGAAGACGAAGCTCGTGACTTAGCGAAGTCATCCCGAGGAGCTCGGCGTTGATACGGATAGAGACGATTCTTACGAGGATCGTTCCGGTTGATGCCGTTCCCGCTACACGTCATACGAAAGGTATAACGTAGTTTAATTTCCTTGTATTGCAAATTTTAATTTACGGTTATGTCTACACTTGTTGTAATATGCATGCGTGTGTTGTGTGTGTTGTAATAAATATAGATTTATTATTTTTAATTGCTTCCGTTGTGCTCATGTTTACGAAACATGATCGAACACACACACGCCGCGGTGCCGGAAACCCAACAGTGGTATCAGAGCCCAGGTTGTGTTTCGACATAATCGTAAAATGGTTTTGCGATAGTCATAATGTATTTCTGGAAATTTTCTAAATTTTGGAAATTTAGAAGTATTTATGGAAATTTTTCAATTTTGGAAAGTCTAGAAGTATTTATGGAAATCTTCCACTTTTGGAAAGTTGGAAGTATTTATGGAAATTGATATTTTCCATAAATAAAATATTTGATTAGATTCTGGAAATTTGTTTCCTAATTTAATCATGATTTGATTTGGGAAATCAAATCTTAAAATATTTTATTTCCATAAGTAGTTTTAAAGATTTAGGAAATTGGTTTCCTAAATAGATTTTCCTTAATCAAATAATTCCATGAATAAAATATGTGATTAGATTTGGAAATTTGTTTCCTAATTTAATTATGATTTGATTTGGAGAATCAAATCTTAAACATATTTTATTTCCATAAATAGTTATGACATATAAGGAAATTATAAACATGACATAATTGTATGCCATGTAATTGCATTAGATGCATAACATTATGCCATGCGTGTCGTGACATGTAGATGTATGCCATGTATGCCATGTCATGTAGATAATAGTTATTTGCATGCAAAGAGGATGAGACATAAAAACCCTTAATCAATATTAAAGCCTACACCTTCCATTAATATGGTTAGAACCAGAGTTCTGTTTCTTGTTTGGGTTGTTGGACTCTCTCCAAGCCCGGCTCGAATCTGAATATGTTCAAACCATGGAATAGTTTAATACTAATATGGTAAGAGTCAGAGGTCAATCGTTAGCTTTGGTTGTTGGACTCTCTCCAAGCTGGGCTAATTGGTTGAATGCGCTCTAACCATATTAAAACTATGTCCTGATTAATGGGTTGGCTTTAACCTGGAGCATCGGCTTGTTGGACTCTCTCCAAGGTCGATGTAAAGGGAGGTGAAGTTGGGTGCTATGCATATGATGCATACTTGTTAATGTGTTAACAACCCGATGTATGTGTGAACATTCAATTAGTTGATAGCACATTGTGATAGTTGCATATACGTGATATGCAATCGGTATAGATGATACCTACCGTCGTAGTTATGAATGGCTTGTTGGACTCTCTCAAAGGTTGTTCATAACTATGATGGATATCAGCCCATTCGGAGATGGACCTACGATCTCCCGAAGTGATTTTGGGGTTTTTGAAATTCGAAAAATGAATGGGATTTATAAATGTATATTGATGCATTTTAAAATCATCTTTCTCATATATGCTCGTTTTGTATTTCTAAGTTAATATATTGATCATGATGTGTTTGAATTTGCGTTCCATTTTGGATTCAAATAAATTGACTGGGCCGAACTTCTTGGACTAGCTTAGAAACTTGAGAATTGTTCTCAAGGTGGAAAAGCTTGCGTATGTCCTCGAAGCGCCTCTTCCCGCCCGTCCTAGTGACGATGCAACTCTGGACCAATTGTTGGCCTATCAGAAACATGTGAGTGATTCTAAACAAATGAGTTGCATCATGCTAGCCGCGATGGAACCCAAGCTACGAAAGAAGCATGAGCATATGGATGCTCATATCGTAGTCCTTCATCTTTGTGAGTTGGTTGATGAGCAAGTGAGATTCGAAAGGTTCGAAGTCTCAAAGCTCCTCTTCACCTCTGAGATGCTAGGAGGTTCATCTGTGGTATTGCTCAATATGCTGAAGACTGTGGAGTCTTCTGAGAAGCATGAGCAGGGGACGGTGCTGTTAGTTGATTCCTCGAAGAAAGGTTCTAAGAGGAAGTCAAAGGAACAGAAGAAGGGAAAGAAGAGAAGGGCTAAGAAGGTAGAACTAGCACAAAAGGAAACTTGCCATCATTATGGCAAGGAGAGCCATTTGCGAAGAAAGTACAAGATTTATCTTGAGTCCGTGAAGAAGGATAAGGCATCGGATGCCCCATCTTCTTCAGAAATCTTCTTTATTGATTGTCATTCTATTTCCTTAGACACTTGGGTATTGGATACTGGGTGTGGCTCACATATATGTAATGACTTACATGGGCTAAGGAATAGAAGAAGACTCGTCAAGGGAGAGTCAAATTTACGTGTTGGGAATGAAGCAAAGGTTGCTACACTCGCCATCGGAACGTATTTGTTGAAACTCCCTGCAGGACTTGTCTTAGAACTGGACAATTGCTTTTATATTCCTTTGTTGATAAAGAACATCATTTCTATTTCTTGTTTAAATAGAAATGGTTTCCATTTGACGTTTAGTAACAATTGTTGTTACATAACTTTGAATGGGGTTCTTTATGGGACTGGAACTTTAAGCAATGGTGTTTATACGTTGGACGTATCCAGTGACATTTGCAATATCGAAGCGAGCAAAAAGAGTGCTCGAAAGGATAATCAAATAGACTCCTACATGTGGCATTGTCGTCTTGGCCATGTAAGTAAGAAACGCATGTCCAAATTACACCGATGTGGAATTCTGGAATCGTTTGAATTGGATTCATACGATACATGCGAATCATGCTTAAAAGGCAAGATGACTAAGTTACCTTTTACAAGAAAAGGTGAATGAGTGGGAGAGTTACTAGGTCTAATACATACTGATGAATGTGGACCTATGTCAACTCAAGCTTTAGGAGGCTATAGCTACTTCATTACCTTCACCGATGATCACTCATGGTTTGGGTATGTGTTCTTGATGAAACACAAGTATGAAGCCTTTGAAAGGTTCAAAGAATTCAGAAATGAAGTAGAGAAACAACATGACAAAAGTATTAAAATACTTCGATCGGATCGAGGTGGTGAATACTTAAGTCAAGAGTTTCTTGATTATCTAAGAGACAATGGCATATTCTCTCAATGGACTCCGCCCTATACACCACAGCATAATGGTGTATCTGAGAGGCATAACCGGACCTTGTTGGACATGGTCAGGTCAATGATGAATCATGCGACTCTTCCCAAGTCCTTTTGGGGTTATGCACTTCAGATTTGTTTACTTGTTAAGCAGAATGCCTACAAGGTAGTCTCTACTACTCCATATGAGATATGGGCTAGTAAGAAACCTCATGTATCTTACTTGAAGATATGGGGTTGTCTCACCTTATGTTAAGGTATGTATCGGACAAATTGGATGCTAAGTCGATAAATGTCTATTTATTGGATACCCTAAGGAAACAAGGGGTTACCAATTCTATCATCTGTGGAACAAAAGGTGTTTGTTTCAAGGCATCTTTGTGTTTCTAGAGAAAGAGTTTCTCTTGCAAGAAAGCGATTGGGAGTGTCGTCGAGCTTGAGGAGGCTCGAGAGACTCAAATAGACATTGATGAGATACACGGTGAAGCCTGACGGTAGATAACTCATAGTGATGAGCAATCATTTGGACCTATTGTAACACCACATCTTCGTAGATCACGGTAGAACACGCAATATTCCCGAGAGATATGGATTTCTCATAAGTGAATCGAGCGACGTGTTACTCATTGATGATGAGAGCCTACGGTTATGAAGAAGTGCGACACAAGTTCGAGAAAGGGATAAGTGGCTTGGTGCCATGAAGTCGGAAATGGATTCCATGTATGAAAACCAAGTTTGGAACTTGGTTGACCCACTGAAGGATAAAGCCTATAGGGTGCAAGTGGGTTTTCAAGAAGAAAACCGACATGGATGGTAATGTGATTACCTATAAGGCTAGATTGGTGGCGAAAGGATATCGTCAAAGAAAGGTGTTGATTATGGCGAAACCTATTGCTTTGTAGCTATGCTTAAATCCATTCGGATGCTCACGGCCATAGCGGCTCATTATGATTATGAGATATGGCGGATGGATGTAACGACTTTCCTTAATGGAAACACTCGAGGACATGTATATGATACAACTGAGGGTTTCACATCGGTTGATAAAACCAAGGTATGCAAATTCGGTCCATTTATGGATTGAAGCAAGCATCCGAGTGGAATATCCATTTTGATGAGACAATCAAAAGGTTTGATTTCTCACAAAATCGAGCGAACCTTGTGTGTACAAGAAGGTTAGTGGGAGTGCGATCGTATTCCTAGTATTGTATGTCGATGACATATTACTTATAGAAGCGATGTTTCAATCTTCTGATCGATTAAGGTTTGGTTATCCAAGACATTCTCCATGAAAGACACAGGAGAAGCAACCTACATCCTTGGGATTAAGATCTATAGAGATAGATCGAAACGGTTGCTTGGTCTTTCGCAGTCTACATATATAGACCGAGTGCTAAAGAGGTTTAGCATGTCGGAATCCAAGAAAGGTTATCTGCCCATCAGGCATGGGGTACACCTTTCGAAGTCTATGTGTTCGCGCACAGAAGACGAGAGGATTTGCATGAGTAAGATTCCCTATGCATCCGCAATAGGATCTATCATGTATGCTATGTTATGTACGAGGCCCGATGTATCGTATGCTCTGAGTGTCAGTGGATACCAATCCGATCGAGAATGGATCATTGATTGGTATTAAGGCGATCCTTAAGTACTTGAGAAGAACTAAGGATGTGTTCCTAATATATGGAGAAGGGTACATGGTGATCGTGGGTATACGGATGCGGATCGGACGGACAAGGATGATTTCATGTCTTATGCGGGTATGTATTCACCTAGAATGGGCGCAATAAGTTGGAAAGGTTCCAAGCTTGACACTATAGCGGATTACGCCACTAAGGCGAGAATCGTTGCGACTTTAGGCGACAAAGGAAGCGGTTTGGATCAAGTAGTTCATCTATGAACTTGATGTGGTCTCATCAACGATCCAAACATGTGCTTCGCCGCTATCATCTTATCAGAGAGATCATCAGTAGGAACGAAATACAAATCGAGAAAATTCCCACTGAAAGGAACTTAGCGGATCCTTTGACTAAAGCATTACCTCAAAGTTAGTTTGAGGGTCATGTTAGAGCTTATGGTATTGGATACCGTAGCGATTGGCATTAGGCCAAGTGGGAGTCTGTTAGTAATATATGAGAGATGTCCTAAGGCAATCGCCTTATGTATGAACCATTTATATGATAAATGAAGATTCACTATTTGAGTATACATGTTTTATGTATTTGATTGGATCTTAAACTCATTTACTGAATGTCCATGATACGATTCACAGCATGAGAGAATTTGTGATTGGATCACAACTAGTGAGTATCTCTACATGTGTAATTGTGATGTATCGGAATTATCCTAGTCGATGAATTGATGGATTTGGACACCATCAGTTACATGAGACTAGCACAGGTATACTCCTTGGTGTATCCAAGCGGTGATTCTCACTATGGAGACATAGTGATGTCGAGTTAATCGTGGATGCTAGTTATGGTAACTAGTTCATTGGAGTGACCGTAGTAAGACTTCATATGGTTCTCTGCATATATAGATATGTCAATGAAGTTCTTCTTGTGGCTTAAGTCGATGTTCCTTTGACTTGCGGTATTCAAGTCATCTTGATCATGGAGACTTATGCTTTGACATCTTAAGCAAACATCTCAGGAGATGTGGACCCGAGATGATTGGGTATAAGTCGAGTGATCGAAGGTGTTTGAATAGCCTATAAAGATTCACCACTCCTTGCGAGGAGATGTATACCCATGGCCTCTCGTCGGATTGTTACTAAAGTCTTTGGCCAAAGCATTACATGTTTAGAGTAAAGTACTCTTCGATACATGTGGAGTAACTAGAATCCGTAGGACGAGGAAATGATACTTGGGCTAGGTGTGACGTAGTCAGCCTAGTGGGGACTGACACAATAGACCATGTCCTGAAGCAAGTGGGTATAAGATGAGTGAAGGGAATGGGGCACGATTCATTCGAGCTCGAAGGGTTTGAAATAGTTACGGATCAGCGTTGATCTTTTGGTTAATTGGGGATCATGATGTACTACTAGGTGCCACTCATGATCGTTCTATAATTAATGGTTAATTATAGGCGGCCAACATAAACCGAGAACCTATTTGGTCACACGCGAGTGTAATTCAAAGGATTTAAAGCGAGCTTGAGAATGGGATTCTCGAGAGCCGAGAAACTATGTTTGGTTGGACCAAACATAAGCGAGCATGAAATTGTTTCAGTCGCAATGGAAGCGTGGATGGGCCGTGTCTTATGAAGACATAATGGATGGACCAAAATGGTTTGGTTCTAATCCAATGGATGAGAATAAACCAAAGGGTTTGGTTTATATTAAATGAATGAACCAAAGGTTGGTTTGGTTCGTTTTAACTTAAAATAAACCATCATGGTTTGGTTTATTTTAACTTATCTTAATGGAGCGGGTTAACGGGCTTTATGGATATGATCCATTAACCATTAAGAGAATTATTTCTCTATAAAAGAGGGCATTAGGGTTTGTTAAGCCCTAATGAAGAGGCAAACCTAATTTGGCCGCCCACCCTCCTCCTCTTGTTGGCGCCAACTCTGTTGCCGCCAACCATCTCTTCCAACGGGCGACCAGCTGCTGCCGTTTCCTCCTCTTGCCGGCAACGAGCTGCTGCCGGAGGAGTTCCGGTGATCTTCCTTGGCTCCGGCGACAAGGTGAGCAAGTCGCTTTCCTTATTTGGCCGGCGCAAGGTCTCCACCAAAGCCGTCCAGTTTTCTGGACAGCTTGTTCTTCTCTCGTCGGAGCGTCGTTTGGACGATGGTTAGTGCTCCGACAGCGGCTAACTTACCGGGTATTTGATCTCCGGTAATCCTCTGAGGTGGGGGACGAAGGATTCGTTAAACGGTTGACGAATACCTCTCCGGAGAAGCGAGTTTTGAGAACTCGTTTTAGGATCCGAATTTGGATTCGGATCGTGATCATCTCTCGATCACGTCGTCTTCAACACGAGGCTAGTAACCCGTACGAAGACGAAGCTCGTGACTTAGCGAAGTCATCCCGAGGAGCTCGGCGTGGATACGGATAGAGACGATTCTTACGAGGATCGTTCCGGTTGATGCTGTTCCCTCTACACGTCATACGAAAGGTATAACGTAGTTTAATTTCCTTGTATTGCAAATTTTAATTTACGGTTATGTCTACACTTGTTGTAATATGCATGAGTGTGTTGTGTGTGTTGTAATAAATATAGATTTATTATTTTTAATTGCTTCCGCTGTGCTCATGTTTATGAAACATGATCGAACACACACACGCCGCGGTGCCAGAAACCCAACACCTTGTTTAAATCTCCACCATTGGTTCTAGGGATTTAATCACAACCGTCGGATCTAGAGATTTAATCTCAACTGTCGGACCTAGAGATTTAATCTCTACCGTTGGATCTAGAGTTTTGTTTTCATCCATTGGATCTAAGCTTCATGAGGTGTTAATAGGCTACAATAGGGACCATGAGGAGGAGTTGGATCTTGGCCACCCAATGGATCAAGCCCACATAAAGTCCGATCCATTAATGATAATCCAATCCACTAAAGGTTTATCATTGATCTACCTCACCAACCCCCATAAATTAAAATGGGCTCCATATATTATATGTACATTTTCTCCCCGTGTTTAAGATCTCAAATGTCCGTCTATTAATTAATTTACTGACCATTAATTAATCAACATCTAACTCCATGAGTAGTACCACTCAACCTTTTCATCATGCCGGACTAAGTCCACCTGCATGGTTTACATGATGAACCTTATGAGCTCCTCATGGGGACATCATGATCCTAATATATAGGACACAGTTTCCTCCTATAATCATCAGCACACCATATAAATAATATCATTTCCCAACTTACCGATCCTATCGATTTAATCTATAAATCTCGCCCATTGGTAAATCAAAGAAATGAATACTAAGTATACGTGCCCGTTATTATATCGGGATTAAGAGAATGTACATTATAATATATGAGGTCCGATTTGATTATGTACTCAGCAATAAATCGAATCACCTCTAAGTCGGTCCTGCTCAATACACACAAAGTGCACTAGTGTGATTCTATGGTCAAGACAAATCAATACCAAATCACACTACAACCATTCCAATAGTTTGTCCAAAGTCATCTCGGTTGTGATCCTTTACTTATACTTTACAAGGAACCGATAACATGATCTCCCATGTGACACCACACACCATGTTATCTACAATGTAATGTATTACACAATATGCATAACCATAAAAATATACAAACATTGATCATGTGATTCTTATTTCAAAATAAAGATGTTCATATTAAAGATAGACTTTTTAGTATACATCCCAACAATCTCCCACTTATACTAAAAGACTATGTTGTCCTCAAACTGCCATACATCTGATTCCCATTCCCTCCACATGCCTATCAAAATCTATCACCAGAACGGCCTTAGTGAAAGGATCTGCAAGGTTATCCTCCGATGCAATCTTGGCCACAACAACTTCCCCTCTCTTTACGATTTCTCGTATCAGGTGGTTGTTGCGCTCTATATGCATACTTGCCTTATGGGCTTGTGGTTCCTTCGAGTTTGCAACTGCACCACTATTATCACAATAAATTGTGATAGTTCTGGGCAAACCAGGAATCACATCCAAGTCCATCAGGAAGTTCCTGAGCCACACAACTTCTTTGGCCGCCTCAGAGGCAGCCACATACTCAGCTTCCATGGTGGAGTCCACCACGCATTTCTGCTTGACACTCCTCCATACAATGGCTCCACCTCCCAAAGTACACACAAAACCTGAGGTAGACTTACTGTTATCCCTATCTGATTAGAAGTCAAAATCCGTATAACCCACAGGGAGTAATTTGTCTGCCTGGTAAACTAGCATATAATCCCTAGTCCTTCTCAGGTACTTCAATATATGCTTTACCACAGTCCAATGTCCTTGTCCTGGATTGCTCTGATATCTGCTGACCATGCACACGACATAGCAGATATCTGGTCTCGTACATAGCATCACATACATAAGGCTTCCTACCGTTGAAGCATAAGGAACCGCCTTCATCTCCTCTATCTCCTCAGATGTTCTAGGACACATTTCCTTAGATAAAGGAACTCATGTCTGAAAGGTAAAATACTCTTCTTGGAGTTTTGCATGCTAAAATGATCCATAATCGTGTCTATGTATGAAGCTAGGGATAAGCACAACATCCTTTTCTTGCGATCCTTTATAACCTTGATCCCAAGGATGTTTCCCACATCTCCCAAGTCCTTCATATCAAATTGTTTGGACAACCATACTCTTACGTCCGATAACACCTTGATATTGTTGCCAATCAACAAAATGTCATCTACGTATAGTACAAGAAATACCACTACATTTCCATCACATCTCTTGACTACACAAGACTCATCCGGACTTTGAATAAATCCATAAGACTGGATTACCTCATAAAATCGGATGTTCCAAGGTCTCGAAGCTTGCTTCAATCCATAAATGGACCGATTAAGCTTACATACAAGATGCTCTTTGCCCTTCGCAATGAATCCCTCTGTTTGCTTCATATAGATGTTTTCTTCAAGACTTCCATTAAGGAAAGTTGTCTTGACATCCATCTGTCACACCTCATATGAGCTGCAATGCATAAGAGAATCCGGATAGACTTAAGCATGGCTACCGGCGAAAAGGTCTCCTCATAATCTATACCCTCTTTTGAGTATACCCCTTCAATAAGCCTTGCTTTGAAGGTCTCAACCTTCCCATCTATTCCTCTCTTTCTTTTGTAGATCCACTTGAATCCAATGGTTTTTACACCATCGGGTGGTTCTACTAGCTCCCATACCTGATTTGAATTCATAGATTCAATCTCAGCATTCATTGAACTTCACTAAGATACTGCATCTTTATCTTGGATTTCCTCGTCATATGTCTAGGGATCAGGTTCATGTTCGCCAGGGATCAAATCAGAAGATTCTCCCAAGAACATTAATCTATTAGGTTGTCTCACAACCCTCCCACTACGACGAGGTATCACCTATGTATCCTCTGTGACACACAGTGCAGTGACTTGTGGTATATCCTCTTGTTCCGGTGGTACTGAAGAAGTGACTTCCCCTTTTATTTCCTTCAGAACAATCTTACTCATGGGCTTGTGGTTCATCACATAGTCTTCCTCTAGAAATCTGGCATTCGTCTTTACGATCACCCTCTGATCTTTAGAACTATAAAACAAACTACCTTTCGATCCTCTACTAACATCTGCATTTCACGAGGTTCCAACTTACCAGCATCTTCCTTTAGCACATGTTCTGGACTCCCCCATATCCGAATATGTCTAGGCTTTTGCCCAGTCCACAATTCTGTGGGAGTAGAAAGCACTGATTTAGATGGAACCAAGTTCAGAATGTACATCGCCGTATCTAGAGCATATCCCTAGAACGAATCTGGCAACTTAGAATAACTCATCATCGATCTAACCATCTCCATAAGAGTCCTATTCCTTCGTACTACACCATTCTCACTGGGTGTGCAGTGTGACTTTGGGATTGAATCCCATCCTCTGATAAGTAATTCCTAAACTATCCCAAGAGGTACTCACCACCACGATCAGATCGTAGTGTCATCCATATCTTGAATAATCGTCTATGAAAAATAGGAAATATTCAAAACCACCTCTTGCCTGGATAGACATAGGACTTCACAAATCAGAATGAACCAATTCAAACACATCTTTTGATCTTCTACCCCTTGGCCTTAAAACGCCTCTTGGTCATTTTACCCTCCAAGCAAGATTCGCAGGTTGGGAAATCCTCCACCACTAATAAACCCAGAGGTCCATCAGCTATCAACCTTTGAAATCTGCTTAGGTTAATATGACCAAGCCTAAGATGCCAAAGATATGTTTGGTTCATCTTCGAAGGTTGTTTTCCCTTATTATAATTAGAAGATGAGTTGTTAACTTCTATTTGCATCGTGGGAGCTTTTGGTTCAAGTGTATACAAATTGCCTATCAATGCACCAGAACAGATAATCTGCCTATTCCTTTTTATAACAACTCTATCATTAAAAGAAATAGATTATCCATCCATAAACCATTTAGAAACCGAAATTAAATTCTTTCTAAATAAAGGTACACAAAAGGCAATTCTTAGAACCAAAACTTTATTTTCTCAAAAGATAAATGAAGCGTCTCCCCTTCATGATAGCCGCCACCTTCGTGGCATTGCCCAAGTAAATGGTAATCTCTCCCTCAGCTCATCGTCGGGTTCCCTAGAACCCCTACAAAGTATTGCAGACATGATCAGAGACTCTCGTATCTACACACCATGTGCCAGTAGATAACACCGCTAACCATGTTTCAACGACTAGACCAGGATATACCTTTGTTACTTGGATTAGGCGATCCTTCTTCGATGTCCATCCTGAGAAGTGCTTGCCTTTGGCTTCTTCACTCCTCCACTGAGTTCCTCCTACCACCTTTGCTCCACCTTATTTCTTCTTCTTCTTGCCTTTGGTTTAGAAGTAGAAACCTTTAGGCAACCATGGCTGAGTCCTGAGCAAGCCCTTTACATCGACTAGAGAATGATATCGACACAGGTTTCACCTTGATCTCGGCTCCAAGGACTTCACTCATTCAGAGCTTAGGAGGATACTCTTCCAAAAGTACATATTTGTACTCCTCGTGATTAAGACAATATCTAGATTCTTTTCCAATCAACATAATTTGGAGATGCGATAAGCTTATTTTCCTTTAGTATCACAACAAGTGGACTGAAAGTCATTTTTGAAAATACTAAGAATCACATAGATCATTGCTTTAGATTTTAAAAAAATATTGATTCCTCAAACAATAAAATTTAAAAATCAACCAACACCTCAAAACACCGAGAATATCGTATGCCACAATAGTGTGGACGTATACGAATTCTACATTTGTAAGAGGAGGATTTACCCATTAATTTTACTATCTTGTCAACCTAACTTTTTGACAAGTAAAATTAATAGTTGGTTCCTCTTTGACCCTACAAATAAAAGCAGTGACTCCGATGGGGAGGATACTTATTCTTGTATCTAAGTGTTCACCATTACTCGGTACCAAGTTAATTATCTCGGGTTATGTGCCTTCCGATGGGGAAGTACACACGCTTCTTAATAATTCCCTATAACCATACTCGACCTTGTGATCCGCAAACAAACTCATCTGATGGGGAGGAAGGCACTCAGAGCCGATGCGCAAGTTTGTTTGCATCACTTGTCAAATCGTAATGGAGGCCGTGGGAATTTATAAAAATATCCCTCTCCCACTTAGTAATTTGAAAATGAGGAATTTTCTAGCCTACGACATGCATATCAAACAATAAGCAATAAATATGAAAAATAAATTATTTTCCAACTATTATGGCTTTTGTCTTCAATATGTCTCCCGTCGCATCGCCATTCGTCCGCTCCTCCTCGCCATGTACGAGATATCCAGGAGATCCAGTAGAGACTAAAAACTATTTTAATTTACATCCATCGATCCTATACTCCACGAGGGAGTGTACATGAAATCTAGATCGAAAGTAAACTAAAATAAAAAGAGTGGCTAAACAATGCCGTATCTAATTTACAAAAAATTAAATATTAGCCTTGTCAACCCCGAGGATTCAACAAAATATACTATTACACACATACAATCACATACACACATATGGCCATAATAGTCAGATCTGATGCCTGCAACCAAACAGTTAACCTACACATATCCTACTATTATCCGGCACATATAATATATGAAAAATGCATATGAGTAATCGAATCCTAAACACACAAAACCGGAAACTGTGGCTCTGATACCAATTGTTGGGTTGATCCGTGAGGGAAAACTTCGCTTCCCACTTCAACTGGGTCGCTTGTTCATGGCGATCCCATCGATGTCCCCGGATTAAAAACTTAATCCTAGACAAAAAGGAACACCCAAGGAACCTTGTCATCGTCGTGCTATTCGATTAGAGTAGTCACTTGAATAAACTTGTTGTTCAAGCAACCAACCTCTATTCTACGAATAGCCACGGAATAGACCATGTATGGATCGCCGACTTTTGTGTTTATGTTTGGGGTCCAAGTTATATTAGCCACATAAATAAAGTAAACAACCACATACAACATGCATATAATTGAAAAGAAATTATAAACATAATACAAAAGAACACTAATCAAAATAAACAAGATTATACCTCTTGTTATACCTCTGGATCTTCTATTGTATGTCCTTTCTCCTTTTGGACGTCGTGTGGGCGACGATCTTCCAAAAGTCGAAGCTTCCTAGATCACCAATCTTCCTTTTCTTGTTCACTCCGAACAAAGGAAGATCATAAAAAAAAAACTCTTCTTCCTATCTAGAATCGGCCACCAAGTCAATAGACTCGATATTGCCGTGGGCCTAGGAAGAGAACATGGAGTATATAAACCGACCAAAGGATAATCAATGAAGGCATGGGCGCCGACCAACACTTGGTGAAGAGAAAGGAAACCAATCTTCACCTTTTAGCCGCCCAAAACCCTAACCCTAGCTCTCCTAGTTGCCGTCAAAAGAAGAGAGGAAGAAGGATAGGTTTAGCACCGGCCAAAGTAGAGGGAGGAAGTATAGGTTGCCGGCCAAACCTTGGAAGAAGAAGAAAAGACATTCTCCTAATGTTGCCGCCCATAACCAACAACCAAACCCTAACCCTAGCGGCCCACTCCAAATCCTCACCAAACTAGGATTACTTGCTGCCCAAGGGAAGCAAACCCTAATCCTCATCCATCAAGTTTCCGCCCACCCCTAATCCATTCTTTTATAGAGTTAGGGATAAGCCTTGTTTTAATCTCCACTATTGGTTCTAGGGATTTAATCTCAACCGTCGGATCTAGAGATTTAATCTCAACTGTTGGATCTAGAGATTTAATCTCTACCATTGGATCTAGAGTTTTGTTTTCATCCATTGGATCTAAGCTTCATGAGGTGTTAATAGGCTACAATAGGGACCATGAGGAGGAGTTGGATCTTGGCCACCCAATGGATCAAGCCCACATAAAGTCCGATCCATTAATGATAATCCAATCCACTAAAGGTTTATAATTGATCTACCTCACCAACCCCCATAAATTAATATGGGCTCCATATATTATATGTACATTTTCTCTCCGTGTTTAAGATCTCGAATGTCCATCGATTAATTAATTTAACGATGATTAATTAATCAACATCTAACTCCATGAGTAGTACCACTCAACCTTTTCATCATACCGGATCAAGTCCACCTGCATGGTGTACATGATGAACCTTATGAGCTCCTCAAGGGGTCGTCATCATCCTAATATATAGGACACGGTTTCCTCCTATAATCAACGACACACCATATAAATAATACCATTTCCCAACTTACCAAGCCTATCGATTTAATCTATAAATCTCGCCCATTGGTAAATCAAAGAAATGAATACTAAGTATATGTGCCCGTTATTATAACGGGATTAAGAGCATGTACATTTTAATATCTATGGTCCGATTCGATTACGTAGTCAATAATAAATTGAATCACCTCTATGTCGGTCCTGCACAATACACACAAAGTGCACTAGTTTGATTCTATGGTCAAGACAAACAAATACCAAATCACACTACAACCATTCCAATGGTTTGTCCAAAGCCATCTTGGTTGTGAGCCTTTACTTATACTTTACAAGGAACTGATAACATGATCTCCCGTGTGACACCACACACCATATTATCTACAATGTAATGTATTAGACAATATGCATAACCATAAAAATATGTAAATAATGATCATGTGATTCTTATTTCAAAATAAAGATGTTCATACAAAAGATAGACTTTTCAGTATACATCCTAATAGTTCCCTCGACCATGGTGGTCATCATCAAGTTCCTCATGGCTTCTTGCCTCGCAACCCGATTCTGGTGTCCGAAAAGTTTCTTGAGATTGAGCATCATGTCATAAGTAGTAGGCATGGCTTGATGCTGATGTTGTAATACATTTGACATAGAAGACAAAATGTAACACTGGACCATCTCACCAGCCTTAATCCACTTTTTATAACTCTCTTTCTCCTTTTCTCAAGAATCATCTGCAAGCTTAGGAGGACACTCTTCGAAGAGTAAATACATGTACTCCTCAGCACTCAAGACAATATCAAGATTCCTTTTTCAATCAACATAATTTGGTCCAGGCAGTTTATTCTCCTTTAGTATCAAAGCAAGTGGATTGAAAGTCATTTTTGAAAAACCTAAGGATCACATAGATCAAAACATTAGATTTTAAAATTTATTGATTCCTAAAACAATAATTTTTAAAATCAACAAACACCTCAAAACACCGAGAATATTGTATGCCACGATAGTGTGGACGTATACGAATTCTACATTTGTAAGAGGAGGTTTTACCCATTAATTTTACTATCTTGTCAACCTAACTTTATGACAAATAAAAATAATAGTTGGTTTCTCTTCGGCCCTACAAATAAAAGCAGTGACTCTGATGGGGAGGATACTTATATTTGTATCTAAGTGTTCACCATTACTTGGTACCAAGGTAATTATCTCGGGTTATGTGCCTTACGATGGGGAAGTACACACGCTTCTTAATAATTCCCTATAACCATATTTGACCTTGTGATCCGCAAACAAACTCATCCGATGTGGAGGAAGGCACTCAGAGCCGACACGCAAGTTTGTTTGCATCACTTGTCAAATCATAATGGAGGCCGTGGGAATTTATAAAAATATCCCTCTCCCACTTAGTAATTTGTAATTGAGGAATTTTCTAGCCTACGACATGCATATCAAACAATAAGCAATAAATATAAAAAATAAAATATTTTCAAACTATTATGGCTTTTGTCTTCATTATGTCTCCCGTCGCAGAATAGACGATGTCCGGATCACCAGTTTTCGTGTTTATACTTGGGATCCAAGTATTATTTGTTGGATCGAAAGTGTCGCTAGAGGGGGGGGGGGTGAATAGCGATACGGTGTCGTTAAAAACTTTTGCAATAAGTAAAAAGCAAGTAGAGAATGCACAGCGGAAATATAAAGTAGACAAGATATTTTTACGTGGTTCACAATCTTTCGATTGCTAATCCACGGCCCTAGTGATCCTTGATCACGTACGGAGGGCAATTCACTAAAACCACTCCTCTTCGTTGGAAGTAGGAGCAACGATTACAAAAAGAAATCAAGGCAAAGGGACACTCCCCCTTTCCTTGTTACGATTAAAGCACAAAGACAATTTAAAGAAGTAGAACTTAAATAAATATACCGACAACTCTTATAAGTAGAAGATGTAGCTTTTCGTTGTCGTGACGCCGTCGTAGCAAATGTGAGTAGTAGTAAGCGGCGTTACGGCCAGCGTGTTGAGAACTCTTGAATTCTTGTATTTGCTTGGCTTGAACATGTCTATTTATGGATATTGATCTATGAATTTAGACATAGGTAGTGTCAGGTGAGGTTCTTATCCCAACTCAAGGATGAGGTGTTTCATCCAACCACCTTGTGCCACCTCCAACCTTCTTGTCGCCAACTCAAGGATGAGGTGTTTCATCCAACCACCTTGTGCCACCTCCAACCTCCTTGGGCGCCAACTTGAGGATGAGGTGTTTCATCCAACCACCTTGTGCCACCTCCAACCTCCTTGGCGCCCAACTTGTTGGAGCCATTCAACAATGCCACATCATGAGCCAACCATCTTGTGCCAACTCACCTTATTTTGGCGTCCACCACAAGGAAGCTTGGTGATGGTTTGGATGTCACCTTGATGCCACATCACCCTTTGTACCAAAACACGAGTCAAGTCCAAATTCACCCCCTTGAAATTGAGCTCTTCTCGATTTGGAACTTGACTAGCAGTTGGGTAGTCAAAGGGTTTTGGGTGATACAAGTTAGCTTAAAATATAAAGTACGATGGTTCTAACCATCTGATCTCGACCTAGACCTTCCATTGGAGGTATTGGGTCGGATCTACGCTTAACGACCTTTCTTCGCTTTCACACGAGCTTACCTTGTAGCCTCGCTTCCGGTCTTCACCCGAGTACCTCGGCTTCCTCCGAAGTCCCTCTGGCGTTGCCCGGCCACCTCGGTTCCCACCGGGTGTCGCAGACCTTCCGCTCAACTTTAGCATTTCTGCACACTTAATTGAGCTCGTAAGATAACAAATATACCCTTAACTATTGAGCCTTTTGCCATAATCAAAATACCGGTTCGACTTTGGTGCCCACTGCCCACTGCACCAACAATCTCCCCCTTTTTGATTCATGGCAAACCGACACAAAAGTTAAGGAAAAATTAAGCATAACAGTAAGCTAGCATAATGATTAAGCATGAATGAGCTAGCATAAAGATTAAATATGAATGAGCTAGCATAATGATTAAGCATGAATGAGCTAGCATAAAGATTAAATATGAATGAGCTAGCATAAAGATTAAATATGAATGAGCTAGCATAATGATTAAATATGAATGAGCTAGCATAATGATTAAGTATGAATGAGCTAGCATAAAGATTAAGCATGAATGAGCTAGCATAAAGATTAAGCATGAGTGAGAAATATTATTGTTTCAAGTTCTCCCCTTTGAGGTAACCTCCCCCTTGACCGAAGGTGAGTTCTTGAAAAATAATTTTTACTCCCCCTTAATAGTTGCTTAAGTAAACGGAATTACTTAATATAAAAGGTAATAATTTTGTTTACTTTCTTCCTTACTTTTGTGACTTTCTCCCCCTTTTGCCTTAACTCAAAAAGTTTGTAAATATATTTTAAGGTTTGTAAGTCCAAGCAAGTTCCCAATATAAATATATATATTTTTTTTTTAAATAATAATAAGCTTGAAAATATGTTCATCTAAAATGTACAACTCCGGTTGGACTTGATTGATATAGAATGATCAATAAGTCTTGAAGGAGTTGATTAATTTTAAATAATTATACTCCATGGTTCATGTCGATGCACTGAATCTACATCTGGAACCAGGAGTAAGGTCCTAACATCTCACGCCCGTCTACGTGGCTAAGTACACAAACACATTAGTCCTATGTGTTGTGAGATGTGTTGGCTCCTTAAATCTATAGGTATATGATTTCTAAGGTAAGACTTAGGCTAATTTCATAAAAAGAAGTAGAGTACATATATAGAAAAATTTAAATCCTACTCTATTACGCACATACCTAACTTTCGTCTTAATAAACTAAATTGCGGGTAGTGGTTTGGTGAAGATGTCCGCTAGGTTTGATTTGGACTCAACATACTCTAGTTGTATAGTTCCATTAGTTACATGTTCCTAATGAAGTGGTGTTTAACTTCTATATGTTTTGTCCTAGAATGACATATTGGATTTTTAGTTAAGTTAATTGAACTAATGTTATCTATGTAGGTTTTAATGTTGTTAAAGATTAAGCTAAAGTCTTGGAGAGTGTGCTTCATCCACGGAGTGAGAGACACACTCACCCATCGCATAGCGTATTCGGTGGTAGATAAGGCAGCGCAATCTTTGCTTCCTCTTGCAGACTTACTAGACTCGGGATTTGACAACAACCACTCGTGCTCTTTCTATCGAGTTTACTACGGCATAGTCGAGTCGAGATGGCGATTAGATTAAACTCGGTAGATCTAGGGTACCAAATACCTACGTTTAGCGTGCCCTTTAGATATCTAAGGATACGCTTGACTAGGGTTAGGTGAGACTCCATGGAACAGGTTTGTAACCTTGCGCACATACTTACCGCGAATAAAATGTCGGGTCGGCTCGCGGTTAAGTATAGGAGACTTCCTATTGCGCTCCTATAGTATTTTAGGTCAGCGGGTTTTCCTTCTACATCTTCGTTTATATTAACATTAGTTGCCATAGGTGTATTGATTATTTTAGCATCTTGCATTCCAAATCGATTTATTAAGTCCTTAGTATATTTTTGTTGATGTAAATATATTCCATCTTTAGTTTGTTTAATTTGTAAACCTAAGAAAAAAACTTAACTCTCCCACTAAATTCATTTCAAATTCACTTTCCATAAGTGAGATGAATTCGTTTAGCAGGATCGAGTTGGTAGTTCCAAAAATTATATCATCTACATAGATTTGGGCTATAAAGATTTCTTTTCCTACGGTTTTAACGAATAAGGTTGGGTCGACTAAACCTTGGTTGAATCCTTTGGACTTAAGATAGATCGAAAGCCTTTCGTACCAAGCTCTTGGGGCTTGTTTGAGTCCATATAGGGCTTTCTTAAGTCTAAGGACATGGTCAGGTTTATCTAGATTTTCGAATCCGGGAGGTTGACTGACGTAAACTTCTTCCTTAATGTATCCATTCAAAAATGCTGACTTGACATCCATTTGAAACAATTTAAAACCTCGATGTGCAGCATATGCTAACAACATTCGGATGGACTCTAGTCTGGCTACGAGGCGTAGGTCTCATCGTAATCTAAACCTTCGACTTGACTAAACCCTTTGCGACTAACCTAGCTTTATTTCTAACTACTTCACCTTTATCATCAAGTTTATTTGAAATACCCACCTTGTTCCAATAATTGATTTTTCTTTAGGTGGTGGTACTAATTCCCGGACTTCATTTCTAGTGAATTGAGCTAGCTCTTCTTGCATAGCAATAATCCGATCGGGATCAAGAAGTGCTTGTTCAATAGTTTTGGGTCGATTTTGAAATTAACGAGATTTGACTAAGGTTTCGATATGAAGCTCTAGTTCGAACCCCTCAATTTGGATCACCTATAACTTGATTGATAGGATGATTTGTTTGAGTCTTAGTGTGACTCGGGTTAGGGTCATCTATCACTTGGTCGATAGGATGACTTGGGTGAGTTCTAGTTTGACTTGGGTTAGAGTCATCTATCACTTGGTCGATAGGATGACTTGGGTTAGGACGAGATTCAAGTTCAAGATCAGTCGGGTTCGCTATAAGTTGATTTGCTAGTTGGTTTTGTTAAGGATTGAGCGGGTTCGTGTCCTTAAAGTCGAAAACTATATTAATGGTTTCTTCGACTCTTATGTGTAGGATCAATGGAATTACTAAAGGGTTGTTTGTAAGTTTTAAACCTAAATCATCTCACCAATATCTACATGATCAAAACATGTTATTCCTATGTGTTCTTGTGAGATGACTTTCAATTTTACTTGATTAATTTTAACCAACATTAGGTTAGATTCGGATTTAGTCTAAGCTCATCAAGTAATCTTTTCAAGAGATTAGCTTCAGTGTCGTGGCGAGCGAGGCACAGAGGCCTTCTTTGATCGGAACAACGACCACTTCCTTAGACAAAGCTAATTTCAAGAAATTGATAACTCGACTTACTTGAGACTACGTCTTGGTCTAACTAGTTATTTTTGAAAAGAGGCTCCCCGAGGCTCAATCTTTTCGTAGGATTTTAGTTGGTTTATTTTTGTAAAGAGGCTCCCCGAGGCTCAATCTTTTCGCAGGATTTTAGTTGGTTATGAGTCCTATCTAACCATTCTAAAAATAAAGGAAAAACTAAGCATGCAATTTCTAAGACTTAACAAAAATACATTTTGTATTGGCTCCCCCTGGACCATTGAATCGAGTGGGTCTATTCACATAGTGAATTTGGTCCTTGGGAACCCAATACATGTTAGATCCTAAAGTTGAAATCAAAGTGGTCTTAGGGACCCATGCTTGGACATTTTTCTTATGTTGGTTTACTATAGACATATATGACTTATTGGTTGTATTTGAGTTAAACCCGAGTCCGGCCTTGTTGTACACGGCCCTTTGTGATCCAAGTAAGAGGTCAAGTCCCTTGGATCCCAAAGTGAACCTTTCCAACGTGTTCCTAAGGTCTTCGACTTGTGTTTTCAAAAGCGAGTTCTCAACTTCAAGCTTTTCAACTTGAGTTGAGTCCTCCTCTTGAATACAGTAGTCGAAGAGGTTAGGAGACCTCATGTTTGAGAAGGTTAACCTCCTCAATTAGGGTCTCGACCTTGGACTCGGACTTAGCTAGTTTCTTATTTAAAAATTTAATTGCACCATACAAAGTATTAAGTAACGACCGACTTACCCTTAATGATTCTTTTGAACCGGATACGGATCCGTGGCTTTTGTCTTGAATGGAAGCTCATCATCGGATTCGGACTCGGACTCTTCTTGATTTAGTCGTGCTCGGTCGGCTTGGCCATTAGAGCTTGGATATCGTCTTCTTCCTCCGAGGGTGGCTTCTTCTTCTTGGAACCTGCAACTAACGCAATACTCTTCTCGGCCTGGACCACGTTAGTTTGCTCATGTAATTCAAGTTTCGAAAACAATTCGTCTAACCTAATTTTAGAAAGGTCCTTGGAGACCTTGTAGGCATCGACCAGGGATGCCCACAAGGTGGTCCTAGGAAACGAGTTAAGAGAAGACCTGATAAGGTCGCGATTCTCGACCTTTTGTCCGATGGCATGGAGTTGGTTGACGATGTCTTGGATACGAGCATGTAGTTGAGTTGCGGTCTCGTTTTCCTGCATTTTCAAGTTATACAATTTATTTAAAGTAAATCTCTTTTACATACCTTCGTGTCGTCGGTGCCTTCGTGTAGTTCCACTAGCTTGGTCCATAAGTCCTTTGCACTAATGAAGGGCCGTAGCGGTTGAGCTCTTCCTTGGACAACCCACATTGCAAGATTTGAGTTGCCTTGGCATCGGCTTCTACTTGTTTTTCATGGAATTTGACCATTGATCGTAACCCAAAGATTCACCATCTTCATTAATAGGAAGTGTGAAACGGTTTGGAATTACGATCCACATCTCGATTTGGGTTTTAAGAAAGCATTCCATCCGACCCTTCCAATACTTGAAAGTCATTACCGTTGTAAAGCGGGGTGAGGCGGTGCTAAACCCTTCGAGATGGGCCATTTAAAAACAAGAAGAAGAGCAGCGAAAAGAATCTTGCAAAACACACACGGAAAGAATATTCCAAGA
Source organism: Wurfbainia villosa (assembly GCA_025175895.1). NCBI lineage: Eukaryota > Viridiplantae > Streptophyta > Magnoliopsida > Zingiberales > Zingiberaceae > Wurfbainia > Wurfbainia villosa. The sequence continues at coordinate 55,313,208 of CM046002.1, forward strand.
CTTTCGTCTTGGATTAGTAGTCTTGAGAAGTAAAAAGATATATAAAATGTAACTTGCAAAAGAAATAAACAATCAAATCACGAATGTCGTTGAAGTTCCGGAGGACAACCTTACTCGGGATCTAACAGAAGGACAACCTTATCGGATCCTAAAGCCTCTAATGCAATTCTATATGTAGGAGAAGATAAGCAAGTGAAATAATTATCACGAAAACAGAAATAAATAAATAAAAAATCTGTAAAAAAGAAAAACAAAGCTAGATTGGTGGTTTCACGAATCTTAGCGCCCGACTCTGATACCAATTGTTGGATCGAAAGTGTAAGCTAGAGGGGTGAATAAGCGTCTGATGTCGTTAAAAACTTTTGCAATAAGTAAAAAGCAAGTAGAGAATGCCAGTGAAATATAAAGTAGACAAGATATTTTTCGTGGTTCACAATCTTTCGATTGCTAATCCACGGCCCTAGTGATCCTTGATCACGTCACGGAGGGCAATTCACTAAAACCACTCCTCTTCGTTGGAAGTAGAACAGCGATTACAAAAGAAATCAAGGCAAAGGACACTCCCCTTTCCTTATTACGATTAAAGCACAAAGACAATTTAAAGTAGAACTTAAATAAATATACACAACTCTTATAAGTAGAAGATGTAGCTTTCGTTGTCGTGCGGCGCCGTCGTAGCAAATGTGAGTAGTAGTAGCGGCGTTACGACGGCGTGTTGAGAGCTCTTTAATTCTTGTTATTTGCTTGGCTTGAACATGTCTATTTATGGATATTGATCTATGAATTTAGACATAGGTAGTGTCCAAGGTGAGGTTCTTATCCCAACTCAAGGATGAGGTGTTTCATCCAACCACCTTGTGCCACCTCCAACCTCCTTGGGCGCCAACTCAAGGATGAGGTGTTTCATCCAACCACCTTGTGCCACCTCCAACCTCCTTGGGCGCCAACTTGAGGATGAGGTGTTTCATCCAACCACCTTGTGCCACATCATGGGAGCCAACCATCTTGTGCCAACTCACCTTATTTTGGGCGTCCACAACAAGGAAGCTTGGTGATGGTTTGGATGTCCACCTTGATGCCACATCACCCTTTGTACCAAAACACGAGTCAAGTCCAAATTCACCCCCTTGAAATTCGAGCTCTTCTCGAGGCTGGAACTTGACTAGCAGTTGACTGTAGTCAAAGGGGTTTGGACTGCAGTACAAGTTAGCTTAAAATATAAAGTACGATGGTTCTAACCATCTGATCTCGACCTAGACCTTCCATTGGAGGTATTGGGTCGGATCTACGCTTAACGACCTTGCTTCGCTTTCACACGAGCTTACCTTGTAGCCTCGCTTCCGGTCTTCACCCGAGTACCTCGGCTTCCTCCGAAGTCCCTCTGGCGTTGCCCGACCACCTCGGTTCCCACCGGGTGTCGCAGACCTTCCGCTCAACTTTAGCATTTCTGCACACTTAATTGAGCTCGTAAGATAACAAATATACCCTTAACTATTGAGCCTTTTGCCATAATCAAAATACCGGTTCGACTTTGGTGCCCACTGCACCAACATTATTTAGCCATTTATAGATTTATAACATGCTTATAATTGAAAAACAAAAACCAGCAAGTAACATATAAAATTAGAGAATCGATATACCTCTCCATCTTCTAATGTATGTCCTTCCTTTTTTCGGACGTCGTGTGGGCGACGCTCAACCAAAAGTCGAAGCTCATAGATCGCAAATCTTCCTTCCTTGCTCTTCCAAAGCAAAAGGAAGAATAGAAACAAGGCTCATCTCCTTCCTATAGCCAACCAACATGCAACATAAGAAATGCTTGCCGCCGGCCAACAAGGAGAAGGAGATAATGGTGGAAACCGGCCAAGACACCAAGGGAAAGCCCTATATCTTATTTCCACCACCTAAGGAGAAGTAGAAGGGGTCTTTGGATGCCACCCAAGGGCTGGGATAGGGCTGTGGGCGCCGGCCACCAAGGGATGAAGAAGAAAGAAAACTTTCCCTATTTGGTGCCATCCAAGCCTCCTAAACCCTAAGCCTCCAAACCCCAATCCTAGCTCTCCTTTTGGTTGGACATGGAAGTGGGGAAGAAGAATAGGATGAGCTCATGCCAAGGTAGAGAGGAGAAGAATAGTGGCTGGACAACCATAGGAAGAAGAAGGAAACCCTCATCCACTTGTGGCCGCCCACCCTTAGCTCCCAAAACCCTAGCCACCCAAACCTAATCCTAAACCAACTAGGATTCCTAGCCTCCAAAGGAAGCAAACCCTAATCCCCTTAAGCCATGCTTATTCTTGCCGCCCACTTCATGACTCTATTTATAGAGTTGGGCTCAAGTCATGATTTAATCTCCACCATTGGTTCTAGGGATTTAATCTCAACCGTCGGATCTAGAGATTTAATCTCAACCGTCGGATCTAGAGATTTAATTTCTACCTTTGGATCTAGAGTTTTGTTTTCATTCATTGGATCTAGGCTTCATGAGGTGTTAATAGGATACATTAGGGACCATGAGGAGGAGTTGGATCTTGGCCACCCATGGATTAAGCCCACATAAAGTCCGATCCACTAATGATGATCCAATCCACTAAAGGTTCATCATTGATCTACCTCACCAACCCCCATATGATAATATGGGCTCCATATATTATATGTAAATTTTCTCCCCGTGTTTAAGATCTTGAATGTTCGTCGATTAATTAATTTACTCACCATTAATTAATCAACATCTAACTCCTTGAGTAGTACCACTGAACCTTTTCATCATGCCAGACCAAGTCCACCTGCATGCTTTACATGATGAACCTTATGAACTCCTCAAGGGGTCATCATCATCCTAATATATAGGACACGGTTTCCTCCTATAATCAACGACACACCATATAAATAATACCATTTCCAAACATACCGAGCCTATCGATTTAATCTATAAATCTCGCCCATTGGTAAATCAAAGAAATGAATACTAAGTATATGTGCCCGTTATTATATCGGGATTAAGAGCATGTACATTTTAAAATCTATGGTCCGATTCGATTACGTAGTCAACAATAAATTGAATCACCTCTATGTCGGTCTTGCACAATACACACAAAGTGCACTAGTTTGATTCTATGGTCAAGACAAACAAATACAAAATCACACTACAACCATTCCAAAGGTTTGTCCAAAGCCATCTCGGTTGTGAGCCTTTACTTATACTTTACAAGGAATTGATAAGATGATCTCCCGTGTGACACCACACACCATGTTATCTACAATGTAATGTATTAGACAATATGCATAACCATAAAAATATGCAAATAATGATCATGTGATTCTCATTTCAAAATAAATATGTTCATACTAAAGATAGACTTTTCAGTATATATCCCAATAGTTCCCTCGACCATGGTGGTCGTCATCAAGTTCCTCATGGCTTCTTGCCCTGCAACCCGATTCTGGTGTCCGAAAAGTTCCTTGAGATTGAGCATCATGTCATAAGCAGTAGGCATGACTTGATGCTGATGTTGTAATACATTTGACATAGAAGATAAAATGTAACACTGCCCCATCTCACCAGCCTTAATCCACTTTTTATAACTCTCTTTCTCCTTTTCTCAAGAATCATCGGCAAGCTTAGGAGGACACTCTTCAAAGAGTAAACACATGTACTCCTCAACACTCAAGACAATATCAAGATTCCTTTTTCAATCAACATAATTGGGTCCAGGCAGTTTATTCTCCTTTAGTATCAAAGCAAGTGGATTGAAAGTCATTTTTGAAAAACCTAAGAATCACATAGATGAAAACATTAGATTTTAAAATTTATTGATTCCTCAAACAATAAAATTTTAAAATCAACCAACACCTCAAAACACCGAGAATATTGTATGCCATGATAGTGTCGACGTATACGAATTCTACATTTGTAAGAGGAGGTTTTACGCATTAATTTTACTATCTTGTCAACCTAACTTTATGACAAATAAAAATAATAGTTGGTTTCTCTTCGGCCCTATAAATAAAAGAAGTGACTCCGATGGGGAGGATACTTATATTTGTATCTATGTGTTCACCATTACTTGGTACCAAGGTAATTATCTCGGGTTATGTGCCTTACGATGGGGAAGTACACACGCTCCTTAATAATTCCCTATAACCATATTTGACCTTGTGATCCGCAAACAAACTCATTCGATGGGGATGAAGGCACTCAGAGCCGACGTGGAAGTTTGTTTGCATCACTTGTCAAATCGTAATGGAGGCCGTGGGAATTTATAAAAATATCCCTCTCCCACTTAGTAATTTGTAATTGAGGAATTTTCTAGCCTACGACATGCATATCAAACAATAAGCAATAAATATGAAAAATAAATTATTTTCCAACTATTATGGCTTTTGTCTTCAATATGTCTCCCGTCGCATCGCCTTTTCCTCCGCTCCTCCCACGCCATGTACGAGCCATCTGGAGATCCGAGCCATGACTAAAAACTATTTTAATTTACATCCATCGATCCTAAACTCCATGAGGGAGTATACATGAAATCTAGATCAAAAGTAAACTAAAATAAAAAGAGTGGCTAAACAATGTCGTATCTAATTTACAAAAAATTAAATATTAGCCTCGTCAACCCCGAGGATTCAACAAAATAAACTATTACACATATACAATCACAAACACACATATGCCCATAATAGTCGGATCTGATGCCTGCAACCAAAGAGTTAACCTATGCACATCCTACTATTATCCGACACATATAATATATGAAAAATGCATAAGAGTAACCGAATCCTAAACACACAAAACCAGAAATTGTGGCATTGATACCAATTGTTGGGTTGATCCGTGAGGGGAAACTTCGCTTCCCACTTCAACTCGGTTACTTGTTCATGGCGATCCCATCGATGTCCCCGGATTAAAAATTTGATCTTAGACAAATAGAAAAACCCAAGCAACCTTGTCATCGTCTTGCTATTCGATTAGAGTAGTCACTTGAACAAACTTGTTGTTCAAGCAACCAACCTCTATTCTACGAATAGCGGCGGAATAGACAATGTATGGATTGCTGGCTTTTGTGTTTATGTTTGAGGTCAAAGTTATATTAGCCACATACATAAAGTAAACAACCACATACAACATGCATATAATTGAAAAGCAATTATAAACATAATACAAAAGAACACTAATCAAAATAAACAAGATTATACCTCTTGTTATACCTCTTGATCTTCTATTGTATGACCTTCCTCCTTTTGTATGTCGTGTGGGTGACGATCTTCCAAAAGTCGAAGCTTCCTAGATCACCGATCTTCCTTTTCTTGTTCACTCCGAAAAAAGGAAGATCATAAAAAAAAACTCTTCTTCCTATCTAGAACCGGCCACCAAGTCAATAAACTCGATGTTGCCGCCGGCCAAGGAAGAGAACATGGAGTATAGAAACCGGCCAAAGGATAATCAATGAGGGCATGGGCGCCGGCCAACACTTGGTGAAGAGAAAGGAAACCAATCTTCACCTTGTAGCCGCCCAAAACCCTAACCCTAGCTCTCCTAGTTGCCGTCAAAAGAAGAGAGGAAGAAGGATATGTTGAGCACCGGTCAAAGTAGAGGGAGGAAGTATAGGTTTCCGGCCAAACCTTGGAAGAAGAAGAAAAGGCCTTCTCCTCGTGTTGCCGCCCACAACCGACAACCAAACCCTAACCCTAGCCGCCCACTCCTAATCCTAACAAAACTAGGATTACTTGTTGCCCAAGGGAAGCAAACCCTAATCCTCATCCATCATGTTGCTGCCCACCCCTAATCCATTCTTTTATAGAGTTAGGGATAAACCTTGTTTTAATCTCCACCATTTGTTCTAGGGATTTAATCTCAACCGTCGGATCTAGAGATTTAATCTCAACTGTCGGATCTAGATATTTAATCTCTACCGTTGGATCTAGAGTTTTGTTTTCATCCATTGGATCTAAGCTTCATGAGGTGTTAATAGGCTACAATAGGGACCATGAGGAGGAGTTCGATCTTGGCCACCCAATGGATCAAGCCCACATAAAGTCCGATCCATTAATGATAATCAAATCCACTAAAGGTTTATCATTGTTCTACCTCACCAACCCCCATAAATTAATATGGGCTCCATATATTATATGTATATTTTCTCTCCGTGTTTAAAATCTCGAATGTCCGTCGATTAATTAATTTAACGATCATTAATTAATCAACATCTAACTCCATGAGTATTACGACTCAACCTTTTCTTCATGCCGGACCAAGTCCACCTGCAATGTTTACATGATGAACCTTATGAGCTCCTAAATGGGTCATCATCATCCTAATATATAGGACACGGTTTCCTCCTATAATCAATGACACACCATATAAATAATACCATTTCCCAACTTATCGAGCCTATCGATTTAATCTATAAGTCTCGCCCATTGGAAAATCAAAGAAATGAATACTAAGTATATGTGCCCATTATTTTATCGGGATTAAGAGCATGTACATTTTAATATCTATGGTCCGATTTGATTATGTAGTCAACAATAAATTGAATCACCTCTAAGTCGGTCCTGTACAATACACACAAAGTGCACTAGTTTGATTCTATGGTCAAGACAAACAAATACCAAATCACAGTACAACCATTCCAATGGGTTGTCCAAAGTCATCTCGGTTGTGAGTCTTTACTTATACTTTACAAGGAACAGATAACATGATCTCCCGTGTGACACCACACACTATGTTATCTACAATGTAATGTATTAGACAATATGCATAACCATAAAAATATGCAAATAATGATCATGTGATTCTTATTTCAAAATAAAGATGTTTATACAAAAGATAGACTTTTTAGTATACATCCCAATAGTTCCCTCGACCATGGTGGTCGTCATCAAGTTCCTCATGGCTTCTTGCCTCGCAGCCCGTTTCTGGTGTCCGAAAAGTTCCTTGAGATTGAGCATCATGTCATAAGCAGTAGGCATGGCTTGATGCTGATGTTGTAATACATTTGACATAGAAGACAAAATGTAACACTGCACCATCTCATCAGCCTTAATCCACTTTTTATAACTCTCTTTCTCCTTTTCTCCAGAATCATCCGTAACCTTAGGAGGACACTCTTCGAAGAGTAAATACATGTACTCCTCAGCAGTCAAGACAATATCAAGATTCCTTTTTCAATCAACATAATTGGGTCCAATAAGTTTATTCTCCTTTAGTATCAAAGCAAGTGGATTGAAAGTCATTTTTGAAAAACCTAAGAATCACATAGATCAAAACATTAGATTTTAAAATTTATTGATTCCTCAAACAATAAAATTTTAAAATCAACCAACACCTCAAAACATCGAGAATATCGTATGCCACGATAGTGTGGACGTATACGAATTTTACATTTGTATGAGGAGGTTTTACCCATTAATTTTACTATCTTGTCAACTTAACTTTTTGACAAGTAGAATTAATAGTTGGTTCCTCTTTGGCCCTACAAATAAAATCAGTGACTCCGATGGGGAGGATACTTATATTTATATCTAGGTGTTCACCATTACTCGGTACCAAGGTAATTATCTCAGGTTTTGAGCCTTCCGATGGGGAAGTACACACGCTATTTGATAATTCCCTATAACCATATTTGACCTTGTGATCCGCAAACAAACTCATCCGATGGGGAGGAAGGCACTCAGAGCCGACACGCAAGTTTGTTTGCATCACTTGTCAAATCGGTATTGAGGCCATGGGAATTTATAAAAATATCCCTCTCCCACTTAGTAATTTGAAAATGAGGAATTTTCTAGCCTACGACATGCATATCAAACAATAAGCAATAAATATGAAAAATAAATTATTTTCCAACTATTATGGCTTTTGTCTTCAATATGTCTCCCATCGCATCGCCATTTCGTCCGCTCCTCCTACGCCATGTACGAACCATCCGGAGATCCGAGCCAAGACTAAAAACTATTTTAATTTACATCCATCGATCCTATACTCCACGAGGGAGTGTATATGAAATCTAGATCGAAAGTAAACTAAAATAAAAGGAGTGGCTAAACAATGTCGTATCTAATTTACAAAAAATTAAATATTAGCCTCGTCAACCCCGAGGATTCAACAAAATATACTATTACACACATACAATCACATACACACATATGGCCATAATAGTCGGATTTGATGCCTGCAACCAAATAGTTAACCTATGCATATCCTATTATTATCCGGCACATATAATATATGAAAAATGCATAAGAGTAACCGAATCCTAAACACACAAAACCGGAAACTGTGGCTCTGATACCAATTGTTGGGTTGATTTGTGAGGGGAAACTTCGCTTCCCACTTCAACTCTGTCACTTGTTCATGGCGATCCCATCGATGTCCCCGGATTAAAAATTTAATCCTAGACAAAAGGGAACACCCAAGAAACCTTGTCATCGTCGTGCTATTCAATTAGAGTAGTCACTTGAACAAACTTGTTGTTCAAGCAACCAACCTCTATTCTACGAATAGCCGCAGAATAGACAATGTATGGATCGCCGGCTTTTGTGTTTATGTTTGGGGTCCAAGTTATATTAGCCACATACATAAAGTAAACAACCACATACAACATGCATATAATTGAAAAGCAATTATAAACATAATACAAAAGAACACTAATCTAAATAAACAAGATTATATCTCTTGTTATACCTCTTGATCTTCTATTGTATGTCCTTTCTCCTTTTGGATGTCGTGTGGGCGACGATCTTCCAAAAGTCGAAGCTTCCTAGATCACCAATCTTCCTTTTCTTGTTCACTCCGAACAAAGGAAGATCATAAAAAAAAAACTCTTCTTCCTATCTAGAACCGGCCACAAAGTCAATAGACTCGATGTTGCCGCCGGCCAAGGAAGAGAACATGGAGTATAGAAACCGGCCAAAGGAGAATCAATGAGGCCATGGGCGCCGGCCAACACTTGGTGAAGAGAAAGGAAACAAATTTTCACCTTGTAGCCGCCCAAAACCCTAACCCTAGCTCTCCTAGTTGTCGTCAAAAGAAGAGAGGAAGAAGGATAGGTTGAGCACCGGCCAAAGTAGAGGGAGGAAGTATAGGTTGCCGGCCAAACCTTGGAAGAAGAAGAAAAGGCCTTCTCCTCATGTTGTCGCACACAACCAACAACCAAACCCTAACCCTAGCCGCCCACTCCTAATCCAAACCAAACAAGGATTACTTGCAGCCCAAGGGAAGCATACCCTAATCCTCATCCATCATGTTGCCGCCCACCGCTAATCCATTCTTTTATAGAGTTTGGGATAAGCCTTGTTTAATCTCCACCATTGGTTCTAGGGATTTAATCTCAACCGTTGGATCTAGAGATTTAATCTCAATTGTCGGATCTAGAGATTTAATCTCTACCGTTGGATCTAGAGTTTTGTTTTCATCCATTAGATCTAAGCTTCATGAGGTGTTAATAGGCTACAATAGGGACCATGAGGAGTTGGATCTTGGCCACCCAATGGATCAAGCCCACATAAAGTCCGATCCATTAATGATAATCCAATCCACTAAAGGTTTATCATTGATCTACCTCACCAACCCCCATAAATTAATATGGGCTCCATATATTATATGTACATTTTCTCTCCGTGTTTAAGATCTCGAATGCCCATCGATTAATTAATTTAACGATCATTAATTAATCAACATCTAACTCCATGAGTAGTACCACTCAACCTTTTCATCATGCCAGACCAAGTCCACCTGCATGGTATACATGATGAACCTTATGAGCTCCTCAAGGGGTCATCATCATCCTAATATATAGGACACGGTTTCCTCCTATAATCAACGACACACCAAATAAATTATACCATTTCCCAACTTACCGAGCCTATCGATTTAATCTATAAATCTCACCCATTGGTAAATCAAAGAAATGAATACTAAGTATATGTGCCCGTTATTGTATCGAGATTAAGAGCATGTACATTTTAATATCTATGGTCCGATTCGATTATGTAGTCAATAATAAATTGAATCACCTCTAAGTTGGTCCTGCACAATACACACAAAGTGCACTAGTTTGATTCTATGGTCAAGACAAACAAATACCAAATCACACTACAACCATTCCAATGGTTTGTCCAAAGCCATCTCGGTTGTGTGCCAATACTTATACTTTACATGGAACTAATAACATGATCTCCCGTGTGACACCACACACCATGTTATCTACAATGTAATGTATTAGACAATATGCATAACCATAAAAATATGCAAATAATGATCATGTGATTCTTATTTCAAAATAAAGATATTTATACAAAAGATAGACTTTTTTGTATACATCCCAATAGTTCCCTCGACCATGGTGGTCGTCATCAAGTTCCTCATGGCTTCTTGCCTCGCAGCCCGATTCTTGTGTCCGAAAAGTTCCTTGAGATTAAGCATCATGTCATATGCAGTAGGCATGGCTTGATGCTGATGTTGTAATACATTTGACATAGAAGACAAAATGTAACATTGCACCATCTCATCAGCCTTAATCCACTTTTTATAACTCTCTTTCTCCTTTTATCCAGAATCATCCGCAAGCTTAAAAGGACACTCTTCGAAGAGTAAATACATGTACTCCTCAGCTGTCAAGACAATATCAAGATTCCTTTTTCAATTAACATAATTGGGTCCAGTAAGTTTATTCTCCTTTAGTATCAAAGCAGGTGGATTGAAAGTTATTTTTGAAAAACCTAAGAATCACATAGATCAAAACATTAGATTTTAATTTATTGATTCCTCAAACAATAAAATTTTAAAATCAATCAACACCTCAAAACACCGTGAATATCATATGCCACGATAGTGTGGATGTATACGAATTCTACATTTGTACGAGGAGGTTTTACCCATTAATTTTTTTATCCTGTCAACCTAACTTTTTGACAAATAAAATTAATAGTTGGTTCCTCTTCGACCCTACAAATAAAAGCAGTGACTCCGATGGGGAGGATACTCTTATTTGCATCTAAGTGTGCACCATTACTCGATACCAAGGCAATTATCTCAGATTATGTGCCTTCTGATGGAGAAGTACACACACTCTTAAATAATTTCCTATAAATAATATTTGATCCTGTGATCCGCAAAACAAACTCATCCGATGGGGAGGAAGACACTCAGAGTTGACGTGCAAGTTTATTTGCATCACACGTCAAATCATAATGGAGGCCATGGGAATTTTAAAAAAATATCACTCTCCCACTTAGTAAATTAAAATGAGGAATTTTCCTAGCACATGACATGCATATCAAACAAGAAGCAATAAATATGAAAAAAAAATATTTTCCAACTATTATGGCTTTTGTTCTCCAATATGTCTCCCGTCGTGTTACCATCTCGTCCACTCCTGCCTACGCTATGTACAAGCTATCCGAAGATCCGAGCCGAGAATAATTATTTAATTTACATCCATCGATCCTATACTCCACAATGGAGTGTACATAAAATCTTGATCGAAAGTAAACTAAAATAAAAGTGTGGCTAAACAATGTCATACTTAATTACAAAAATTAAATACTAACTCCGTCAACCCCTAAGATTCAAATAATATTACAATTACACACATCCAATCACATACACACACATAAGGCCATAATAGTTGGATCTTATGCCTGCAACTAAAAAGTTAGCCTACGCACATCCTACTATTATCTGGTACACATAATATATGATAAGCGCATAAAAGTAATAGAATCCTAAACACACAAAATTGGAAACCGTGACTCTAATACCACTTGAAGGTCGAAGCTTCGCTTCTTACTTCAACTTGGTCGCTTATGCATGGCGATCCTATCTATGTCCCCAGGTTAAAAAAAATAATCCTTGACGAAGACGGATTACCCAAGCAACCGATCCATCATCGTGCTATTCGATTAGAGTGGTCTCTTGAACAAACTTGTTGTTCAAGCAACCTAACTCTTTTTCTCGATTAGCCGCGAAATAGATGATGTACAGATCGCCGATTTTTGTGTTTATCTTCGGGATCCAAGTAAATTAGCCACATGCATTATACAAAAGAACAAAATCAAAATAAACAAGATTATACCTCTTGATCTTCTATTGTATGTTCTATCCTCCTCTTGGACGTTGTGTGGGCAATGATCCTCCAAGAGATGAAACTTCCTAGATCACGTTCTTCCCTTCCTTGCTCGCTCCGAACAAAGGGAAGAATGCACGCACCCTTCTTCTCCTATCTAGCACCGACCACCAAGCCACCTATCTTGGATGTTGCGGCCGGCCAAGGAGAGGAAGAAGGAGAAGATGTCGGGCCTTTCCAAAGGACAAGGAACCATCGGACAAAGGAGAAAGAGAAGGGAGAAGGAGGCACCAGCAATAGAGAGAGCCCTTGTTGTTGTTGTCGTGGCCAAAGGAGAGACTTCCTTAGGTTTTCGCCACCCAATAGGAGAAGGAAACCCTAGCCACCTCCAATGCCAACCAACAAACCCTAGCTTCTTGTCTTGCCACCGAAGCCAACGAGAGCTAACCCTAGAATCCAATTCTCTTAGTTGCCGCCCAAGCCTCCTATCCTCTTTATATAGATTTCGCTCAAGACTCCATTTAATCGTGTCCATCGGATCTAGGTTTCATGAGGATTTTAATAGGCTACAATAGGGACCACGAGGAGGAGTTGGATCTTGGCCACCCAATGGATCTAGCCCACATAAAGTCCGATCCATTAATGATAATCCATTCCACTAGAGGATTATCATTGATCTAGCTCACCAACCCCCATAAATAAATATGGGCTCCATATATTATTTGTAAAAATATCTCTCCATGTTTAAGAACTCGAATGTCCGTCAATTAATTAAATTACTAATGATTAATTAATCAACATCTACCTCCATGAGTAGTACCACTCAACCTTATCATCATCCCGGACCAAGTCCACCTGCAGGGTTTACATGATGATCTTTATGAGCTCCTCAAGGGGACATCATCATCCCAATATATAGGACACGGTTTCCTCCTATAATCAATGGCAAACCATGTAAATAATATCATTTCCCAACTTACCGGCACACCATCTATAAATCTCGCCCATTGGTAAATCAAAGAAATAAATACTAAGTACATCTGCCCGTTATTATATCGGGATTAAGAGCATGTACACCATAATATCCGAGGTCCGATTCAATTATGTAGTCAGTAATAAATTGAATCACCTCTATGTTGGTCTTGCTCAATACACACAAAGTGTACTAGTATAATTCTATGGTCAAGACAAACCAATACCAAATTACACTACAACCGTATCAATGGTTTATCCAAAACAATCTCGGTTGTGAGCCTCTACTTATACTTTACAAGGAACTAATAACATGATCTTCCGTGTGACACCACACACCATGTTATCTACAATGTAATGTATCAGACAATATGCATATCCATAAATATGCAAACAATGATCATGTGATTCTTATTTCAAAAATAAAGATGTTCATACAAAAGATAGACTTTTCAATATACATCCCAACACCAACACAAGGTATTCATGATGTGAGAAAAACATATATGATTTTAGGAGTAGCTTTTGCTCACATCTAGTTTAGTTTTATATTTGTTTCATGGATATTCTACTTTATTTTGCATGCATTTTCTATTTTCTGGTTCGGAGATCTGCTCTTTATACTTTTGTGTAAAGGATAGCATTCCTTGGAGAAAACGGGCGCTTTCTGAGCAAAAAGGAGGCAATTTACAGCTGGACAAAGAGTGGGACATGGCCTAGGCGTGTGGCTACACATGGCCTAGGCATGTGGCTACACACAACCGTGTCCAGGGGTCAAAAATGGCTGCCACAGCCTTACTCACGGCTTGACCATGTGTTTTCACACGACCGTGTGGCATCCAGACAACTTGACACGATCACGGGTTTTTCCAAATTTTGCAAAGATCTGGCATGATGTCTATATAAGGAAAGCTACGTCCAAACCCTAGGGAAGAGGCACGACGACCGAGATGGCACTCTGAAGCCCTAAAAAGCTTCGGGAACTCACATTGGGGAGGAAGAGAGCCGCTCGAGGATTAAGATCTGCATCACGATGCCAGAGGGAAGAGCTGCATTTACATTATAATTCATATTTCTTACACATTTTGTAAGTTACCGAATAATAATAATAATAATAATAATAATAAATTCTTGTTAATTAGTAAAATACCCTATGGAATTTTCCAAAATTTTTTAGAAATTTTTTTGGACTTAAATGGAAATTTTTATGGCAGTTGAGGGGAAGATTTAATAGGCTTTGGGAAAGCATGTTTGGGTTATCTGCTTATGAGGGATTAATAGGGTTTAATTGACCTAAGTTTATATATAAAACCCTAAGTTGGGATTTATCTAGGTATTTGGGTCAAGTTGGGTTAACTTCAGTTTGATCTAGACAACTCAACCACTTAGATTATTAAAACCCACTCGTCTCTTCCTTTACTTGAATCTCGAGCATTTCCCATTTCTCTCGATCCATCTCCGTGCCTGATCATTTTCTTTCCCAATTCCTTCTCATTCCCGATCGTCTTTTCTTCTTCTCATCTTCACCCGAGCCTCGCCGTCATGTGACAGATTCGTCGCCTAATTGCTGCCGCCCTAGGGCCACCTCCTCTCCTAGTGCAACTGCCGATTGCCACTGCCTTGCACGCCACCGGCCAGCCTTCGCCGTGAGCAGCAGCGTCGCTCATTGCCGCCTTCTCTGCACCTCTTCTCCTCGCCTACCGTCGGGATGCCTTGCTTTTTCCCCCAATTTCAGATCTAGATCTTTGCAGCGTGCTCGCTGCCTGTCCATCGTCATCGCCGCGGGTCTCTCTCTCGATCTTGCTCGAGGGCCGACTATTTCCTTATTTGTTTCTTCAGGTCAATGGCGTGTGTTGTCGCCCCATCACAGCTGTAGCACCATCGCCCGACAATCGACTCCACCACTCTGCTGGACCGATTGATTGTTTTCCAGATCGTGTGTCGCTAGGTTGACTACCATCCCTCCAATCAGTCGGGTTCTTTGCCTTTTTTCCCCTATTCTGTGATTGTCGCTGTGGTTGATCTATATTGCTTTTATCGCCAACCTCCCATCCTCTACCATCTTCTCCACAATAGAGGTCAGCTATGATTAGATCTGTAAACCTGTAATATGTGTGTGTGTGCTTGGTTGTTCTGTGTTACAGTTGGGGAAACATTATTACAATTGAGCAGGGTGGTTTGAGGCCTTGAATTGGTGAATCAACCAGCCATGCCCTAGCATTTCCACTCATGTTATGGTAATTCCAGTGGTTCCTACTATTGCACTGGATAATCTATGTGTGGATCAACCAATGGGAAACTTATGATTTCTATGTTTATAGGTTGTGAGGATTAAAATAATGGAGTTTTTCTTGTAAATTCAGTGGCAGTGGACTCAAATTGGATCAGGAAGTTGGGTCGAGGGAGCTAGGCTTGGTAATGATGTAAGTATGGATTACATGTTATAAATTTAGTATTTTACTTACAGTGATGGATCGAGTGGATCTATTGGGTATATCACGGTAGAGTCGTAGAAGTATATTCTACGGTAAGCAGGTTTGAACTGATTACTAGGGGTATTGGATTGTAATAGAGTTCTATATAATTCATGTAGGATCGATATAGTGAAGTGTTGGCCGACTAGAGGGGGATGAATAGCCCTCTTTCGTTGGATGGTGAAATTCGCTTGTCTATAAATAATATTAGTGCAACGCAAACAACAAGACAAGCAAATAAAAACAAAGTAAAGGAAACAAACAATGCTAACACCAAGTCGTAATGTGGTTCACGGCTATGCCGCTAATCCACGATCCCGATTCGTCCAAGGTGAATCACTCCTTTGCCAAATCCACTATATCTCTCCTTTGCACCAAGCTATGTAGAGGTAACCTATTTACAATCCCTCTTCTTACAATTGAATGAGAATTAACACAAGTAGAAGAGTGAAAAAACCCTTAGAGCACTTTGGGAGATGTTATGAGTTGAAGCATTAGGTTCCCAAAGCCCCACACCCTTCCTCTTTATAGAGTAAGAGGGTTTCTTCCCGTTAACAAAGGAGCAGTCAACTGATGTCCCTATCAGTCGACTGATCCTGTAGTCGTTGTCCAATAACGACTTCTTTCCATGTCGGATTTCATCCAACGGCATCCTCATCAGTCGACTGATATTGCCATCAGTCGACTGATGCTCGATCAGTCGAGTGCTCTCGAGCTCGACTCCATTCTGTGCCCGAAACACTTGCGACCAGTCGACTGATGCCTTCATCAGTCGACTGGTGGTCTCGCAGTCGACTGTTGGCACTTGAATCAGACTCGAACACTAGTCGAGTCACAATCGACATAGAGTAGTCGACTACAATAACATGTTAGTCAACTTGATGTCAGGAAATCCCATCCGACACTTAGCCAAATGACCAAGTTTCACCTAATGAGCTACTTACATTTCACTCATTCTCTCATCTCACTCGAAGTCCCTCGCCAAAGCTCTCTTCGTTCGCAGCCACGTCCCTCGGCAGCATCAGGCGCACGGCTCTACAATGCACCTTCGCGTCTCTTGCCTCCGAAGTCTGGTTCCTTGGCTTCGCTTCAAGTCATCTCGTCCGGCGGTCCCTCGGCAGCATCAAGCGCACGACTCTGCAATGCTCCTTCTCTGACTCAAGCACGATGTTGTGAGTGGTGAACCCGCCTAGGCTCCATGTGCAAATTACTAAGTCCTGCAAGACTCAAACGCACATATCAAATCATAATCACAACCTAACTTAAACCCTTTGCCACACACATGAAAACCTTATCATGGCAAGAGATTGCCCTAACAATCTCCCCCTTTTTGATGTGTGACAATCCGTTTAAGTTAGGTAAAAATATTTGATAAAATATTAATGAAAGAAAGCATGTGAATAACATGATTAGCAACTCTCCCCCTTAATACATTAAACTCCCCCTAAATATATTCCCCCTTACTTAAACATATATATTTCTCCCCCTTTGACACCATCAAAAATACTTAACAAAGTTTATACAGCATGACATCAAGTCTAGAGAAAAACATAAAAGCCAAAACATGCCTTAAAATCGGATACAAAAGGTTATTGGGCATATTATCAGGCTACCAGTCGACTGGTGAAGACTACCAATCGACTGGCACAAGCATTTCGGGTTTTTCAGGTTTTCAAGGTGGATTTCAGAAATTCATTAGAAAATCTATAAAAATAAAAAAATCATGAAATTTGGGGAACATATTTCTTGTAGGTATATTTATCAATGAAAAATAGTTGTCCATGAAAAATCATTATATTTTCAAGTATTTGCCAAAAATCCAAAAGCTTTAAAACCAACTAGGTTTTTGATCAAGTTTGTATCCATTTTAACACCTAGTTTTGCTTTAAATTGTTTCAAAACATGAATACACAGATTTTAAAGTAAGAAATTATTTTGAAAACATATGAAATATCCAGCCATAATCTTTGGGCAATATATCTATGAATTAAACATAAGCCTTCCCCATGATTGGTCTATTATTGCTATTTTGATACCTTAAATGACCATCTAGATGGCATAGACATTAGTGGACATTTGTATCATCCTATCATCTCACCCATGCTAAGTTTTCAATCATGGTAGCCTATGGTGAGTGTGAGATGTATCGTAAAGGTGTTTGTATATATACTTAACCATTATTTTCATGCAATTCTATCAAGGTTAAGTATCATTCTAACAATCCACATGATCATAAATATACATATGCATTGATTTCATATTATGACCATAAAACAAATGTATTCATCAAATTGTGATCATGCATTAGGTATAAGAACATGATAAAGAAATCAAGTATCACCAAAAGCATGATTTAAACCCTATTTCTCATGATTATGTGCCAAATATTAAAATTATAAATCATGACTGCAAACATACATAGCAATTTCATTAACTATCATGATTTAAGCATTATTATCTATTTATGGGCACATTATCATCACCTAACACTATTTCAAAAAAAAAAATGTTGTTCCACCATCCTAGGTCAACCAAAAATATGATATAGATAAATTCCATATGGTTGACTACCCTAGGGTTTTCCTAACCCTTTAGGATGGATTTTGGAACCCAAAATAAGTTCTTTCCTATTGGGTTCACTAAAAATTCCTTAGGGATTCATTTTCTAGCTATTACCTTCTTTTTGTCTTGACCCCTAGCAATTAGACATTTATAGGCCTTTTCATTTTCCTTTTTCTTATATCCTAGGCCTTTCTTATTGAAGCTTGCCCTTTGGCTCCCTATGATCATGTTCAAGGTGTTGGAGCCTATTGTAAACTTTTCTAGGGCTTTGGTCAAATGGTCTACCTTATCCCTTAAAGCCATATTTTCTTCTATGCATGCATCATTAACATCCAAAGGCATATAGTTATCATGTGAGCATCCATCATGATCATTATCATTAAAACATGCTTTTTCTAATTTTTGTTCTAAATCCTTAATTTGCTCAAGCATGCATTTATTCTTTTTCTTTGCCTTAAATAAATCCTTAGTGAGGCTAGAAATCATGGACATTATTTGTTTAGGGGGTAGATTTGTTATCTCACTTACCAAATCCTCTTCCGATGATGAGAATGTAGAGGAGGCTCCCCCTTCACTTGAGCTCTCTCCACTTGAGCTTGCTTCTTCACCATCGGAGGAGGAGTTAGAGAGATCATCAAATGCCATCAATGCCAAATTTGTGACAAAGGCATTTTCTTCCTCGGATGATGATGAGGAGGAGGAAGAAGGGTCATCCCAAGTCCTTGCTTTTAATGCCTTGGCCTTCCCTTTTTCTTTGGCCTTCTTCTCTTCTTCTTTCTTCTTGCTCCCCTTCTTCTTCTTTTCTTCCTTCTTTCTCCTCTCTTCCTTGCTCTTGTTTAGGAGGGGACAATTATCCCTTATGTGTCCCTCTCCTTGGCAATTGTAACAAATCACCTTCCCTCTTGGTCTTCTCCTCCTATCATTTGATTTATTAAATTTAAAATTTCTTAAAGTATGCCTTACCTTCCTTACCATGTATGCTTCTTCCGTGCTATCCATGGAGGAGGATGAGGATGCTTCATCGGAGGAGGAGGGGATCTCCATCTTCTTCTTCCCTTTGCTAGCCATCATGGCTACTCCTCTTGAAGGTTGAATTTTATGCTCTTCTACTATTCCTTCAAGTCTTGTTTCATGAAGCTCCATGGTTGAGAAGAACTCCTCCAAGGTGCTCACTTCTAGGTTCTTAGACATGTAGAAGGAGTCCACCATTGAGCTCCATTTCGATGACCAGGGAAAAGCATCAATTGCTTTCATGAGCATGTCCCGGTTCGAGAGTCTTTCTCCTACACTTGTTAGTCCAATCAAAATTTCTTTAAACCTAGAATGCAATGATGTTACCTTTTCTCCCTTTTCTAATTTGATGTTGGATAGTTGGGAGCGGAGGAGGTATCTTCTTGCAAGTTTGGCCTCCGAAGTACCTTCATGAAGCTCTACTAGCTTCTCCCACATCTCCTTGGCACTAGAGCATTCCCCAATCCGGTTTACTTCTTGTTGGGGGAGTACATTGTAGAGGTGGTGCTTGGCCTTTGAATTTGCCAAGTATTCTTCCCATTGCCTCTTGCTCCACCTTGATTTCTCCAATAGCTCCCCTTCTTCATTTCTAGGCATCTCAAAACCGTTTTCCATAATTAATAAAATTTCAAAGTCGGTTTTGAAGAATACCTCCATTCTCTTTTTCCACCAAGAGAATTCTTCTTCAAACATTGGTGGGTGAATATTTGAGCCGGCCATTCTTGAATGTGCTTGTTGTGGCGGTTAGTCCTTGACAAGCTTTCCTTGGCTCTGATACCACTTGTAGGATCGATGTAGTGAAGTGTTGGCCGGCTAGAGGGGGTGAATATCCCTCTTTCGTTGGATGGTGAAATTCGCTTATCTACAAATAATATTAGCGCAACGGAAATAACAAGACAAGCAAATGAATCAAAGAAAAACAAAGAAAAGGAAACAAACAATGCTAACACCAAGTTATAACGTGGTTCACGGCTACGCTGCTAATTCACAATCCCGATTCGTCCAAGGTGAATCACTCCTTTGCCAAATTCACTAGATCTCTCCTTTGCACCAAGCTAGGTGGAGGTAACCTCTTTACAATCCCTCTTCTTACAATTGAATGAGAATTAACACAAGTAGAAGAGTGGAAAAACCCTTAGAGCACTTTGGGAGATGTTATGAGTTGAAGCATTAGGTTCCCAAAGCCCCACACCCTTCCTCTTTATAGAGGAAGAGGGTTTCTTCCCGTTGACACAGGAGCAGTCGACTGATGTCCCTATCAGCCGACTGATCCTGTAGCCGTTGCCTAATAACGACTGCTTTCCACGTTGGATTTCATCCAACGGCATCCTCATCAGTCGACTGATATTGCAATTAGTCGACTGATGCTCGATCAGTCGAGTGCTCTCGAGCTCGACTCCATTCTGTGCCCGAAACACTTGCGACCAGTCGACTGATGCCTTCATCACGATCGGTGGTGTCTCGCAATGATCGCCAATCCATGGTAGTCATTTGGCACTTGAACCGGACTCTAACACTAGTCGAGTCACAGTCGACTTAGAGTAGTCAATTACCATAACATGGTAGTCAACTTGATGTCGGGAAATCTCATCCGACACTTAGCCAAATGGTCAAGTTTCACCTAATGAGCTACTTACATTTCACTCATTCTCTCATCTCACTCGAAGTCCCTCGCCGAAGCTCTCTTCGTTCGCGGCCACGTCCCTCGGCAGTATCAGGCGCACGACTCTGCAATACTCCTTCGCATCTCTTGTCTTCAAAGTCTGCTTCCCTGGCTTCGCTTCAAGTCATCTTGTCCGGCGGTCCCTCGGCAGCATCAAGCGTACGACTCTGCAATGCTCCTTCTCCGACTCAAGCACGAGGTTGTGAGTGGTGAACCCGCCTAGGCTCCATGTGCGAATTACTAAGTCCTGCAAGACTCCAATGCACATATCAAATCATAATCACAACCTAACTTAAACCCTTTTCCACAAACATCAAAACCATATCATGGCAAGAGATTTCCCTAACAATTCTTATACTATGTTTCAGGACTCTGATTCGAGGCAAGATTGCAGACACGAGTACAATCAATATTGGTATTCTACATAACAGGTGGGTAATTCCTACCCTGATCAGGTAGTTTTAATGCATGCAGATTTAGATGCATGATTATCTTATATGATCATGTTACCTTGACCCTGCTCTTATTTATCTTATGCTTGATACCTTACCTTTGGCTATTAACTCCATTACTGCTATCATGTTACATTTGATCATGATTAGGAGTTATATATATAGGTGATGTAAGTAACCAAAAATTTATTTAGTTAAGTGCGAATAGTAAAGTCCGGATGACAACCTGATTGTAAATTGGGCAAAGAGGTCATCTGTGGGTAGGTAATGTTTTGAACGTAGGGTTAATTCTAATACCCTTAGGTTGCATGTTACCACCGACCATGTATTGTGTAAATGGTCAGGGGAATGATACTTAGTGTGTCGCTACGGACCGGTAGTCCTAGCTTGTTATAATCAGATGAGTACGACTCTCTACAGGATAGAGAGTGCGTCCATCAGTTGAGTACGACTCTCTACAGGATAGAGAGTGCGTCGATTAGATTGGTATGACTCTCTACAGGATAGAGAGTGTTATGATCAGTTGAGTACGACTTTCTACAGGATAGAGAGTGAGTTGATCTAACTAGTATGACTTTCTATAGAATAGATAGTCTATGGTGGATGTCTGTATATGAGACATTGCATTCATGTCATTTGCATGCATGCTGGCGACGAGGTCTCCCTTATGGTTGAGAGGGTCGATCATCATGCCTCCATGGTTACTCATAGGAGGAGTAACGTGTGGCGACATTGTGGTGCCGCACTCTACCACTATAGACGGTGGTAGTTGGATTTGCGTGTCGTAGTCCTGTGTGTGTGGCACTCGACCACTCATGGGTAGTGACTGTCGGAGTGGCCAACAGCAGGGATCCCCATTGTGTAGCTTGCTCTTCACGCTTATATGCTACTCGATCATACTGCCCACTCGGCCACTCTAGAGTAGTGGTTGGTGTTGAGTTGGGATAGTTGTCAAGCTCGAGACACCGAGGCCACACTGGGGTCATGGTAGCTTTAGGGTGAGCCGACATGACCATGCATGCTGCATTGCCGACTGATGGCATTTTTGCATATTGCCATATATATACATATATGCATGTATATATATATATATATATATATGGATGATTGTGATTAGTATACATATATAGATGCAGTCTATATATATATGCTTATTGTGATGCTGCATTTGTATGTACTATGCTTGTTGCATTTGTTTGTACATATTCATACATGCTATTGCATTTTCTATATGGTAGTAGGCCGGTACTTGTATACTTGTTGGTTATTCACTGTGATACCCTCGACCCATATCAGGATGTAGTGTGAGTTAGTATTATTCCTTATACCTTATGTTGTGGATATATGCCCAGGTTTGATGAGGATAGAGTAGCTAACTGTCAGGTATGTCAGCATCGTTTGTTGTTCAGTTTACTTAGTGTATGCATGCATATATACTTGTTATGCTGATGTATACCTGTTGTACGAGTAGATTGAACTGTTGAATGACATGTAATATTGATACATATATTTACATGTTCTATCTTATTACCTGCTGAGTTTTACTCACCACCACGGACCACTCGGGTTTTTGTCACCTGTAACAAGTATCCGACTTCGTGATGGACTTGGAGCACAGCTGGCTGGCATCTTCTCATCTCAACTCTGAGAGTCTAGATTTTTGTGTTTTCATTGGTGTTCTGATATGGATTTTATTTATGTGATGTTTGTAGTGATTGGACACTATAAATGTTGTTTCTTTCTTTTTTTGATTTTATTATGGTGTTCTGAGTCGATATTAGTCATACCGGTATGCATGTGTATAGTTTGTGATGTTGTTGTATTATGTTTCTGCTGTTTTTTGTGTTTTGATGTAGTTATATTCATATGTTATGTTTATTGTGGGCCTACGGGCATTGTATTAACACGAGATGTTGCCATGTACATGGGAGATGTCGTTCGTTTGCATTTCGGCATGGTATACTCTCGGGGTGTGACACGTTTATCATTATATTCATGAATTCCATAATGTTTTGTGATTCTCTTCTCGTATTCATGGAGTAGATTCTCCGATTCTAGGATTAGGGAGTAGTTTGTGTAGAGTAGAACATTGCTATTTCAAATATGTTTCTGTTCTTGAAATCATATCTGCAGTTGAATGATTGTTTAGATCTATAGCAATGTGTTTTGGTTTTCTATCTTCTCTGCATAGACGATACGAGGGGTGACAGTCCTTGTATCTAAGATTTAGGGGATATTAGGAGGAACCTAGAGGTTGGCCTCATCGCCTGCAACTGTGGATAAAAGGATGCAATGGAGTCGGTATTGTGTCTTGTTTCCAGCTCATCCCAGGGATCGATTCAGCATCCTCGTACCATAGTGTATGATGTCCTTTCCACAAAACCCTAGCTAGAAAATCTTGATACATTCAATTGATAGCATGTTCTGCAAAACACACAAACGAAACCGAAGTCCTAGAATCCATCCAAATCCTCATAGCAACACTTCTCTTCTTCCGTGTGACACCATACTGAGTTCGGACCACCGACGACCTCTCATTCTTGAACCCTAGGATTACCAATCCAAACAACAATGCATCCACTGGACAAACCGATACTCGAAATCTCAGTCCCTGTGGGAATGATATTCTTTATTACTTGATGACATCCGTGCACTTGCGAGCGTTGAGTGTGAGTGCGCACTTCAAGTCCTTGACGGTCTCCTTCGCGAGATTTGAGGTCGCGTTTGTGTGCATTGCGTTTTTGGCACCGTTGTCGGGGACTGATTGATTCGATATCGAATCAAGAAGTGGATTGTTGGATCGGACATAGGATTAGATTTATTTACTTGCTTTACTTTCTTTTATTTTTACTTTTATTTTATTTACTTCAGTTTTAGATTTACATATCTAGATTTAATTTTTATTTTAGCAGTAGTTCTACATTTTCTTATTTTCTCTTTGATTTAGTTAGCTAGATTAGTCTATTTCTTGTTTCTAAATCCTAGGTAAATACTCCTAATTTTGTGGCTCGGTTCTTCATATGCTTAGACACCTAGGATCGGATGGCCTAATTCCGATCGATCTAGAAATCGAATGAACCTATTATCGTCGGAGAGCTGAATAGAAGAGGATGGATGACCAAGCTGCATATGAAGTGAATATGTGTAGCCGACCTTTGAGGGATTACGCAACCCTCGCTCAAGAAGATTTAGCCGAGTATAGCTGGACCATCCATTTCGGCAAATAACTTTGAGTTGAAATCGACGCTCATACACATGGTCCAGCAAAGTCAATTTGGGGGAGCTGCGACTGAAGACCCGAATCGGCACCTTGAGTCATTCTTGGAAATATGCTCGACGATGAAGATAAATTGAGTCCCTGCAGATGCAATCCGCCTGAGCCTATTCCCATTCTCATTGCAGGATAAAGCTAAGGCATGGATTCAATCCTTGCATTCGGGAAGCATTACTACATGGGAGCAATGTGAGCAGCAGTTCTTGAATAAATACTTCCCACCAAACAAGACTGCTCACATACACCATCTAATCACAAGCTTCCGTCAGAAGGAAGAAAAGTCCCTATTTGAAGCTTCAGATTGCTACAAGGGGTTACTTTACCAATGCCCCCACCATGGACTTGAAAGGTGGCTGGTGATCCACATCTTCTATAATGGGATCATGTACGCCACAAAGATGTCCCTCGATTTTGCCGCAGGAGGAGCACTTATGAACAAGACTATCGAGGAAGTAGAGGAACTGATAGAAGTGGTGGCCCTGAACCACCATCAATAGGCTTCCGAACTTAGTCACCCAGCTCCTGCAGCGAGATGATATGTTGTCAACTCAGTGGACCACCTAGAAGTGAGGACGGACTACTATGGAGGGTAGGGTGGCTTGGAAGAGCAGATTGAGCATGTTGATCCGGTTGGCGACCGAAATCAAATGGCTAATAACCCATACTCCACTACTTGCAATCCCGGATGGAGGAACTACCCAAATTTTTCCTATAGGAATAACTTGGGAAATTTCCAACAATCAGGAGGAAATGGGTAGCCACAGCCACCTGACCCCATTTGGAGAATATGATAAAGAACTCCATTCGAACGCAATGGGAGGCGAATATTGAATTTCAGCAGCGACATTCGCAGATGATTACGATGATCGAAGAGTTAGGATCGTCTATAAGGGATCTTGCCAATAGGCAAAAGTTGCTAGAGATTCAAGTAGCTCAGATTGACACCCAGATCTCTAGGGTACCAGGGAAGCTGCCAGGAAAAGTAGAGGTCAATCTGCAGAGCAAGCTGCAGTGATGTTGCGAAGTGGGAGGACTCCGAAAGAGATGACTGGTCGGTTGGTTGCTGAAGGGGAGCTAGGACCCAAAATACAGGAACCTTTGAGGGAGACCGAGAAGGAAGAAGCCGGAGAAATAAATCGGGAACCTGTCGCAAAAACTCAACCACCCCTTTCTATACCATTCCCACAGCGGTTGACCAATGCAAAGAAGGATGCTAAGTTTGGTAAATTTCTTGACATGCTAAAGTCGATCTTAGTGGAGGTGCCGATACTTGAAGTGCTACACCAAATTCCCCAATTCACAAGATTCATGAAAGATATTCTGGCACATCGTAGGAAGGTTGAAAGGTCTGAAACAGTGGCCCTCATGGAGGAATCAAGCGCTTATCTCTGGAACGAGACCACTCATAAACTAAAAGATCTGGGGAGCTTCTATATTCCATGTTATCTAGGGACAACCCTGATTAGCAAAGCATTCTATGATTTGGGCACGAGTGTGAGCCTAATGCCCTATGCCTTATGCAAAAATTTAGGGTTGGGAAATTTGAAGTTCACTACTATGACATTACAATTGGCTAACCACACATACCGATACCCACTCGGGATTCTAGAAGATGTGCCTGTGAAGGTGGAAAACTTTACTCTTCCAACTGACTTTGTGGTCATGGAGATGGAAGAGGATCCGAAGATACTTGTCATCCTTGGGTGATAATTTTTAGCAAATGCCGGAATGGTTATTGATGTCAGGAATCACAAGCTGACCCTAAGAGTAGAAGAGGATAAGATGGAATTTGAGCCTGCTAATACGGGAAGTCGTGGACCCGCGTTAGGGAAGTACGTGATTCCTACTAGAGCTAAGGAGGAAACCATATATAATGATCCCGAGAGAGATGAATGGAGGTTTATAGAACCTCAGGAGCCAAGTTGATAATGGAGTTGGGTCGAGTTAAAAGACTTTAAACAAAATGCTTCTTGGGAGGCAACCCAAGTTTAGTTTTAGGTTTCCTTTTTATTGTATTGCATTCATTTGGTTAGTTTGAACTTTGATTTCCATTTCGTTTAGCATTAGGACTAGAAAGAACTTGCTAGGTAAAAATAAAAATCAATTTTAGCTTACACGACAAAGCGTGTGAGAGAATTCGGACTGTTATGCACGAAAGGAGAAAAAATGGGGGGCACACGGTCGTGCCCATCTAACCTGAGATGTACACGGCCTGGCTATGTGTTTTCACATGGTCGTGTCACGCGAGGTTAAATAGGGCACGTCGTGCGTTTCCACCACAAATGCATAGTGTATTTTGATTTCTCTTTCCCTAGCCGTGTGGATCCTTCTTCCCCACCACCTAGAATCTTTTCCAACCTTCAAGAAAGCCAAAAGAAGCAAGGATGAGGAGGACAAGGCAAGTAGTGCTCCGATCTACTACCTCAGAGCAAAGGTCAAGGAGAGGGGACGCCACTCAAGCTCCGGATGAAGATAACGCCTTACCAACCCTTCTTTTTCGCAATAATGAACATAGGGAAAGATTTGATTTGCTTTCTACTAGAAAAATTACCGCTACTAGGTATCTTGACGAAGATCACTTACAATCCTTAGGTTTGTTTAGTGACATTCAAGCCCTATTTCTAAAAATGGGGTGGGAAGAGATAATGGGAATAAGACACCCAACATACCCTAAGATAGTTTTAGAATTTTTGAGTTCCTTTGAAGCGGAAATCTTAACGTGAAGAGAGAGCGAAGAGGGTAGGATTACCATTAGAATATTTAACATTGAGCATGAATGGACACTAGACCAATGGAACACATGCTTCGGCTTGCCTAGTGGGAAAGAGAAAAGAACCCCTATTGGGTTTAACTCTTGGATCTTTTGGACCGAATTGATAGGAGAGCGCGCTTACGACCCTTCAAGGGCCAAAGTGTCATGCCTCCAAAACCCCATTTTTCGATACCTACATTGAATCATGACAAGTACTATTTTTGGTCGTGGGGAGAGTGATGGTGTAGTGCGAGCTAGTGAGCTACTTTGCTTGTGGTACATGCTACAATAAAAGGAGTAGCATTGATGTAGGGTCCCATTTCATTAGACACCTAGTGAAAATGGGCAACGCAGAGAGAGGAGAGATCATTGTGGGGGGCCTACTTACCTACATTTGCCATAGGATAGGCTACGACTACACTGCACTAGATAGTATAGAGGGGAGCCCTAGGATTGACCTGGGAGTGTGTATGACCATGAAGATGATTGTAAGAGAGGGACACTCCCTATGCTTTGTAAGGAAAAACTTGACGACAATTAGCCCCCCCCCCCCCCCCGACCCCGATCGTACCACCATCTCCAAACT
Organism: Wurfbainia villosa; assembly: GCA_025175895.1. Lineage (NCBI taxonomy): Eukaryota > Viridiplantae > Streptophyta > Magnoliopsida > Zingiberales > Zingiberaceae > Wurfbainia > Wurfbainia villosa. The sequence continues at coordinate 55,341,016 of CM046002.1, forward strand.
CGCCAACTGGCACTTAGACCTAATAGTGGAGTCCCCTCCATATGAGGGAACATCCACATCAGCACCCATCTCTCCCCCTTTACATCACTCTCCCTCCAGTCCATGCATGAATAGGAGCCCACCTAGTCCACGTCGACATGAGCCTGCACCTATTAGTAATATATGAGAGATGTCCTAAGGCAATCGCCTTATGTATGAACCATTTATATGATAAATGAAGATTCACTATTTGAGTATACATGATTTATGTATTTGATTGGATCTTAAACTCATTTACTGAATGTCCACGATACGATTCACAGCATGAGAGAATTTGTGATTGGATCACAACTAGTGAGTATCTCTACATGTGTAATTGTGATGTATCGGAATTATCCCTAGTCGATGAATTGATGGATTTGGACACCATCAATTCTGTCGAGACTAGCACGAGGTATACTCCTTGGTGTATCCAAGCAGTTGATTCTCACTGGCTGGAGACATTGTGATGTCCGGAGTTAATCGTGGATGCTAGTTATGGTAACTAGTTCATTGGAGTGACCAGCCGTAAGACTTCATATGGTTCTCTGCATATATAGATATGTCAATGAAGTTCTTACTGTGGCTTAAGTGCGATGTTTCTTTGACTTGCGGTATTCAAGTCATCTTGATCATGGAGACTTATGCTTTGACATCTTAAGCAAACATCTCTAAGGAGATGTGGACCCGGGATGATTGGGTATAAGTCGAAGTGATCGAAGGTGTTTGAATAGCCTATAAAGGATTCACCACTCCTTACGAGGAGATGTATACCCATGGCCTCTCGTCGGATTGTTACTAAAGTCTTTGGCCAAAGCATTACATGTTTAGAGTAAGGTACTCTTCGATACATGTGGAGTAACTAGAATCCGTAGGACGAGGAAATGATACTTGGGCTAGGTGTGACGTAGTCAGCCTAGTGGGGACTGACACTCTAGACCATGTCCTGAACCAAGTGGGTATAAGATGAGTGAAGGGAATGGGGCACGATTCATTCGAGCTGCTGAAGGGTTTCAGAAATAGTTCTGGATCAACCGTTGATCTTTTCAGTTAATTGGGGATCATGATGTACTACTAGGTGCCACTCATGATCGTTCTATAATTAATGGTTAATTATAGACGGCCAACATAAACCGAGAACCTATTTGGTCACACGCACAATGAGCGTAATCCAAAGGATTTAAAACGAGCTTGAGAATGGGATTCTCAGACCGAGAGAAACTAGGTTTGGTTGGACCAAACATAAAGCGAGCATGAAATCGTTTCAGTCGCAATGGAAGCGTGGATGGGCCGAGTCTTATGAAGACGTAATGGATGAACCAAAATGGTTTGGTTCTAATCCAATGGATAAGAATAAACCAAAGGGTTTGGTTTATTTTAAACTAATGAATCAAAAGTTGGTTCGGTTCGTTTTAACTTAAAATAAACCATCATGGTTCGGTTTATTTTAACTTATCTTAATGCAGCGGGTTAACGGGCCTAATGGTTATGATCCAATAACCATTAAGAGAATTAGTTCTCTATAAAAGAGGGCTTAAGGAATAATTAAGCCCTAATCCAAGCCCTAGCAAAAGTTGCCGCCCACCCCATTGAAGGAGTTTTTCGGCACCAACCCTAAGCTTGCCGCCCAGCTCCTTGTGCCGCCATCCAGCTCCTTGCCGGCGTCCAAGCTTCAGCCGGTGAACCCTCCGGCGACCCTCCGGTGATCTTCCTAGGCCTAGGTGAAAAGGTGAGCACTTGGCTTCCTTGTTTTGGCCGGCGCCTACTCCTCCACCAAGCTGTCCAGTTTTCTGGACAGCTTCTTCTCCTCTCGTCGGAGCATCGTTTGGACGACGGTTTGAGCTCCGACAGCAGCTAAACTACCGGAGATTCGATCTCTGGTAATCCTCTGAGGTGGAGGACGAAGGATTCATCAATTGGTTGACGAATACCTCTCCGGAGAAACGAGTTTTGAGAACTCGTATTAGGATCCGAATTTGGATTCGGATTGTGATCATCTCTCGATCACATCGTCTTCAACACGAGGCTAGTAACCCGTACGAAGACGAAGCTCGTGGCTTAGCGAAGTCATCCCGAGGAACTCGGCGTGGATACGGATAGAGACGATTCTAGCGAGGATCGTTCCGGTTGATGCCGTTCCCGTTACACGTCATACGAAAGGTATAACGTAGATAAATTTCCTTTTATTGCAAATTTAAATTTACGGTTATGTCTACACTTGTTGTAATATGCATGCGTGTGTTGTGTGTGTTGTAATAAATAGAAGTATTTATTATTTTTATTGCTTCCGCTGTGTTCATGTTTACGAAACGTGATCGAACACACACACGCCGCGGTGCCCAGGTTGTGTTTCGACATAATCGTAAAAATGGTTTTGCGATAGTCATAATGTATTTCTGGAAATTTTCTAATTTTGGAAATTTAGAAGTATTTATGGAAATTTTTTAATTTTGGAAAGTCTAGAAGTATTTATGGAAATCTTCCACTTTTGGAAAGTTGGAAGTATTTATGGAAATTGATATTTTCCATAAATAAAATATTTGATTAGATTCTGGAAATTTGTTTCCTAATTTAATCATGATTTGATTTGGGAAATCAAATCTTAAAATATTTTATTTCCATAAGTAGTTTTAATGATTTAGGAAATTGGTTTCCTAAATAGATTTTCCTTAATCAAATAATTCCATGAATAAAATATGTGATTAGATTTGGAAATTTGTTTCCAATTTAATTATGATTTGATTTGGAGAATCAAATCTTAAACATATTTTATTTCCATAAATAGTTATGACATATAAGGAAATTATATACATGACATAATTGTATGCCATGTAATTGCATTAGATGCATAACATTATGTCATGTCGTGACATGTAGATGTATGCCATGTATGTCATGCCATGTAGATAATAGTTATTTGCATGCAAAGAGGATGAGACATAAAAACCCTTAAACAATATTAAATCCTACACCTTCCATTAATATGGTTAGAACCAGAGTTCCGTTTCTTGTTTGGGTTGTTGGACTCTCTCCAAGCCCGGCTCGAACCCGAACATGTTCAAACCATGGAATAGTTTAATACTAATATGGTAAGAGTTAGAGGTCAATCGTTAGCTTTGGTTGTTGGACTCTCTCCAAGCTGGGCTAATTGGTTGAATGCACTCTAACCATATTAAAACTATTTCTCGATTAATGGGTTGGCTTTAACCTGGAGCATCGGCTTGTTGGACTCTCTCCAAGGTCGATGTAAAGGGAGGTGAAGTTGGATGCTATGCATATGATGCATACTTGTTAATGTGTTAACAACCCGATGTATGTGTGAACATTCAATTAGTTGATAGCACATTGTGATAGTTGCATATACGTGATATGCAATCGGTATAGTTGATACCTACCGTCGTAGTTATGAATGGCTTGTTGGACTCTCTCCAAGGTTGTTCATAACTATGATGGATATCAGCCCATTCGGAGATGGACCTACGATCTCCCGAAGTGATTTTGGGGTTTTTGAAATTCGAAAAATGAATGGGATTTATAAATGTATATTGATGCATTTTAAAATCATTTTCTCATATATGCTCATTTTGTATTTCTAAGATTGATCATGATGTCTTTGAATTTGCGTTCCATTTTGGATTCGAATAAATTGACTGGGCCGAGCTTCTTGGACTGGCTTAGAAGCTTGAGAATTGTTCTCAAGGTTGAAAAGCTTGCAAATGTCCTCGAAGCGCCTCTTCCCGCCCGTCCTAGTGACGATGCAACTCTGGACCAATTGTTGGCCTATCAGAAACATGTGAGTGATTCTGAACAAATGAGTTGCATCATGCTAGCCGCGATGGAACCCAAGCTACGAAAGCAGCATGAGCATATGGATGCTCATATCGTAGTCCTTCATCTTTGTGAGTTGGTTGATGAGCAAGTGAGATTCGAAAGGTTCGAAGTCTCAAAGCTCCTCTTCACCTCTGAGATGCTAGAAGGTTCATCTGTGGAGTCTTCTGAGAAGCATGAGCAGGGGACGGTGCTATTAGTTGATTCCTCGAAGAAAGGTTCTAAGAGGAAGTCAAAGGAACAGCAGAAGGGAAAGAAGAGAAAGGCTAAGAAGGTAGAACTAGCACAAAAGGAAACTTGCCATCATTATGGCAAGGAGAGCCATTTGCGAAGAAAGTGCAAGATTTATCTTGAGTCCGTGAAGAAGAATAAGGCATCAGATGCCCCATCTTCTTCAGATATCTTCGTTATTGATTGTCATTCTATTTCCTCAAACACTTGGGTATTGGATACTGGGTGTGGCTCACATATATGTAATGACATACATGGGCTAAGGAATAGAAGAAGACTCGTCAAGGGAGAGTCAAATTTGCGTGTTGGGAATGGAGCAAAGGTTGTTGCAGTCGCCATTGGAACACATTTGTTTAAACTCCCTACAGGACTTGTCTTAGAACTGGACAATTGCTTTTATGTTCCTTCGTTGATAAAGAACAACATTTCTATTTCTTGTTTAAATAGAAATGGGTACCATTTGACTATTAGTAACAATTGTTGTTACATAACTTTGAATGGAGTTCTTTAAGGGACTGGAACTTTAAGCAATGGTGTTTATACATTGGACGTATCCAGTGATATTTTCAATATCGAAGCGAGCAACAAGCGTGCTCGAAAGGATAATCAAATAGACTCCTATATGTGGCATTGTCGTCTTGGCCATGTAAGCAAGAAACGCATGTCCGAATTACACCGATGTGGAATTCTGGAATCGTTTGAATAGGATTCATACGATACATGCGAATCATGCTTAAAAGGCAAGATGACTAAGTTACCTTTTACTGGAAAAGGTGAACGAGTGGGAGAGTTACTAGGTCTAATACATACTGATGTATGTGGACCTATGTCAACTCAAGCATTAGGAGGTTATAGCTACTTCATTACCTTCACCAATGATCACTCACGATTTGGGTATGTGTTCTTGATGAAACACAAGTCTGAAGCCTTTGAAAGGTTCAAAGAGTTCAGAAATGAAGTAGAGAAACAACATGACAAGAGTATTAAAATACTTCGATCGGATCGAGGTGGTGAATACTTGAGTCAGGAGTTTCTTGATTACCTAAGAGACAATGGTATATTGTCTCAATGGACTCCGCCCTATACACCACAAAGATAATGGTGTATCCGAGGCGAATCGACCTTGTTGGACATGGTCGTCAATGATGAATCATGCGACTCTTCCCAAGTCCTTTTGGGGTTATGCACTTCGCATACTTGCTTACTTTTTAAATGTAATGCCTACTAAGGTAGTCTCAACTACTCCATATGAGATATGGAATGGTAAGAAACCTCATGTATCTTACTTGAAGATATGGGGTTGTCCTGCTTATGTGAAGCGGACTGTATCAGACAAATTGGATGCTAAGTCTGATAAATGTCTGTTTGTTGGATACCCTAAGGAAATAAGGGGTTACCAATTCTATCATCCTGTGGAACAAAAGGTGTTTGTTTCAAGGCATGCTGTGTTTCTAGAGAAAGAGTTTCTCTTGCAAGAAAACAGTTGGAGTGTCGTCGAGCTTGAGGAGGCTCGAGAGACTCAAATAGACATTGATGAGATACCTGGTGAAGCACAACAGCCGACAACTCATAGTGATGAGCAATCGGCTGGACCTATTGTAACACCACATCTTCGTAGATCTGGTAGAACACGTAATATTCCTGAGAGATGGATTTCTCGTAAGTGAATCGAACGACGTGTTACTCATTGATGATGAGGAACCTACCAGTTATGAAGAAGTGCTGACAAGTTCAGAAAGGGATAAGTGGCTTGGTGCCATGAAGTCGGAAATGGATTCCATGTATGAAAACCAAGTTTGGAACTTGGTTGACCCACCTGAAGGGATAAAGCCTATAGGGTGCAAGTCGGTTTTCAAGAAGAAAACCGACATGGATGGTAATGTGATTACCTATAAGGCTAGATTGATGGCGAAAGGATATCGTCAAAAACAAGGTGTTGATTATGACGAAACCTATTCGCCTGTAGCTATGCTTAAATCTATTCGGATGCTCCTGGCCATAGCGGCTCATTATGATTATGAGATATGGCAGATGGATGTGAAAACAGCTTTCCTTAATGGAAACCTGCTCGAGGACGTGTATATGATACAGCCTGAGGGTTTCACATCGGTTGATAAAACCAAGGTATGCAAATTGCGACGGTCCATTTATGGATTGAAGCAAGCATCCAGGAGCTGGAATATCCATTTTGATGAGACAATCAAAAAGTTTGATTTCTCACAAAATCCAGACGAACCTTGTGTGTACAAGAAGGTTAGTGGGAGTGCAGTCGTGTTCCTAGTATTGTGTGTCGATGACATACTACTTATAGGAAATGATGTTTCAATCTTACAGTCAGTGAAGGTTTGGTTATCCAAGACATTCTCCATGAAAGACCTGGGAGAAGCAACCTACATCCTCGGGATTAAGATCTATAGAGATAGATCGAAACGGTTGCTTGGTCTTTCGCAGTCTACATATATAGACCGAGTGATAAAGAGGTTTAGCATGTCGAAATCCAAGAAACATTTCCTACCCATCAGGCATGGGATACACCTTTCGAAGTCTATGTGTCCGCGCACATAAGACGAGAGGATTTGCATGAGTAAGATTCCCTATGCATCCGCAATAGGATCTATCATGTATACTATGTTATGTACGAGGCCCGATGTATCGTATGCTCTGAGTGTCACGAGCAGATACCAGTCTGATCCAGGAATGGATTATTGGGTGGCAGTTAAGACGATCCTTAAGTACTTGAGAAGAACTAAGGATGTGTTCCTAATATATGGAGAAGGGTACATGGTGATACGTGGGTATACGGATGCCAGCTCCAGACAGACAAGGATGATTCCATGTCTCAGTCTGGGTATGTATTCACCTAGAATGGAGGCGCAATAAGTTGAAAAGGTTCCAAGCTTGACGCTATAGCGGATTCTGCCACTAAGGCAGAATAAATTGCAGCTTTGGAAGCAGCAAAGGAAGCGGTTTGGATCAAGAAGTTCATCTTTGAACTTGATGTGGTCTCATCAATGATCCAAACATGTGCTTCACCGCTATCATCTTATCAGAGAGATCATGAGTAGGAACGAAATACAAATCGAGAAAATTCCCACTGAAAGGAACTTAGCGGATCCCTTGACTAAGGCATTACCTCAAAATAAGTTTGAGGGTCATGTTCGAGCTTATGGTATTGGATACCGTAGAGATTGGCATTAGGCCAAGTGGGAGTCTGTTAGTAATATATGAGAGATGTCCTAAGGCAATCGCCTTATGTATGAACCATTTATATGATAAATGAAAATTCACTATTTGAGTATACATGTTTTATGTATTTGATTGGAACTTAAACTCATTTACTGAATGTCCACGATACGATTCACAGCATGAGAGAATTTGTGATTGGATTAAAACTAGTGAGTATCTCTACATGTGTAATTGTGATGTATCAGAATTATCCCTAGTCGATGAATTGATGGATTTGGACACCATCAATTCCGTCGAGACTAGCATGAGGTATACTCTTTGGTGTATCCAAGCAGCTGATTCTCACTGGCTGGAGACATAGTGATGTCCGGAGTTAATCGTGGATGCTAGTTATGGTAACTAGTTCATTGGAGTGACCAGCCGTAAGACTTCATATGGTTCTCTGCATATATAGATATGTCAATGAAGTTCTTACTGTGGCTTAAGTGCGATGTTCCTTTGACTTGCGGTATTCAAGTCATCTTGATCATGGAGACTTATGCTTTGACATCTTAAGCAAGCATCTCTAAGGAGATGTGGACCCGGGATGATTGGGTATAAGTCGAAGTGATCGAAGGTGTTTGAATAGCCTATAAAGGATTCACCACTCCTTGCGAGGAGATGTATACCCATGGCCTCTCGATTGTTACTAAAGTCTTTGGCCAAAGCATTACATGTTTAGAGTAAGGTACTCTTCGATACATGTGGAGTAACTAGAATCTGTGAGGACGAGGAAATGACACTGGGCAAGGTGTGACGTGAGTCGACCTAGTGGGGACCGACACTCTAGACCATGTCCCAACCAAGTGGGTATAAGATGAGTGAAGGGAATGGGGCACGATTCATTCGAGCTACTGAAGGGTTTCAGAAATAGTTCTGGATCAACCGTTGATCTTTTCGGTTAATTGGGGATCATGATGTACTACTAGGTGCCACTCATGATCGTTCTATAATTAATGGGTAATTATAGACGGCCAACATAAACTGAGAACCTATTTGGTCACACGCACAACGAGCGTAATCCAAAGGATTTAAAACGAGCTTGAGAATGGGATTCTCAGACCGAGAGAAACTATGATTGGTTGGACCAAACATAAAGCGAGCATGAAATCGTTTCAGTCGCAATGGAAGTGTGGTTGGGCCGAGTCTTATGAAGACGTAATGGATGAACCAAAATAGTTTGGTTCTAATCCAATGGATAAGAATAAACCAAAGGGTTTGGTTTATTTTAAACGAATGAACCAAAAGTTGGTTCGGTTCGTTTTAACTTAAAATAAACCATCATGGTTCGGTTTATTTTAACTTATCATTTCATATCCTACTCTTTCACAGTCTACTTCCTACGGTTATGGGAGGGAGGATTACCATAAGGTTCCTCTTTGGTTCTCCTAGATTTCGATACAAAGGCTTTCCACCCTTGTATCTACCACGTGAAGTAGAAATAGAATCAAAACATAACTTTCATTGATCTAAACAACATAAGTTGGAAATATATGTTCAAAAGCATCGAGTAAATATTTGAAATAGCATGTCCAACATACACAAGTTACTCCCTAATACTAGAATCAAAGTACCTAGTCCATGAATGAAAAAGAATAAACACAAGACATCTTTTTATGCATCAGTACAATCCAAATAGTTGTAAGAAAAGAGATAGTACACTTAATTGGATCCAATGTGTGCCTTGGTCGCTCTTCATGGTGTTGGAGCATCGATTTAGGTCTTCGACTTACTTTCTTCCTCCCCTTTGTGAGCCTCCAGTGCTTTTTAGGGCACCTTCTTTCTGTCCCAGCTGTCAGGCCTCCCACTTTAGGTTTAGGCGTGCCTTTATTTATATAGGGGTGCATCCTGACTTTCCATAATTTCCCGTGAACCTTGATTTGCATAAGTCGTGTTGACGCCACACGACCATGTGGAATCCACGTGGCCCGCCGTGTCGAAGGCTGGAAATCATCTCTAAATCTAGCGTCGGGATAGGCACGACCATGTAAATTTCACATGGTCGGCTGTGTAAATTTCACACGGTCGCCTGTATCTTCCTCTGGAACTCTATTTTGATGCTGTCCTTCTTGTCAAAAGCATGTTGGTGTTTTGGGTACACGACCAGAGCTTGTTTGCCCTTCTTGATCTCCTTTTGTAGCATCATTTTGCCTCCAAAATGCCATCCTACACGTAAAAATATCAAGCACATATCTCCAAACTAGAAAATAGAAAATAGGTGGAAACTAAAGGAAATATGCATGGAACAAGTATGAAATGCAATTAGTTGAGTGCTAAAACTACTCCAAAAATCCTATATGATTTGCACACATTAGTGGTTTTGACCATTGTTGAAGCATTACCAGTTTAATATGACAATACTGGAGCCATTGCACAAGCAATGGAACCAAGGTCTCACTAACGATCTAAACATGTGCTTTGACATTTTCATTTGATCAGAGAGATTTTAGTAGGAAATAAATAAAAATTGAGAAAATTTCCACTGAAAGGAACCTAGCGGTTCCTTTGATAAAGGCTTTACCATAAAGCAAGTTTGAGAGTCTGTTATATTTAAGAGGTGTCCTAAAGCAATCACCTTATTGTTTGTACTATTTATTAGATAAATAGTAGGTTCACTATTTGAGTGCACATTCATTATGTATTTGATTGGATCTTAAACTTATTTACTGAATGTCCACAATATAATTCATAACATGAGAGAAATTATGATGGGATCACAACTAGTGAGCATCTCTACATGTATAATTATGAATGTATCAAAATATTCCTTAGTCGATGAATCGATGAGCTCGGACATCATCAGTTCTAAGTGACTAGCACGTGTTATACTCCTTAGTTTATCCAAGCATCTAGATGTTCCTCACTGGCAGGAGACATTAGGATGTTGAGAGGTAAATGTGGATGCTAGTTATGGTAACTAGTTCATTAGAGTGACCTGCCATAAGACTTCATATGGTTTCCTACATATATGGATATATCTATGAAGTTCTTACTGTAGCTTAAGTGTGAGTTTCCTTCAACATGAGGTATTGAAGGCATCTTGGTCATGAAGACTTATACTTTGAAATCTTAAGCAAACATCTTCTTTAAGGTGTGGACCCGGGGTGATTGGGTATAAGTTGAAGTGGCCAAAGGTGTTTGTATAGCCAACAAAGGATTCATCGCTCCTTGTAACAGAGAAGTATACCCCATGACCACTTGTTAGGATTGTTGCTCAAAGTATTCGACCAAAACATATACATGTTAATAGTACATTACTCTTAGACACATGTGGGAGTAATTTGAATCTGTAGGATGAGGCAGTATAACTTGAGATAGGTGTGACGTAGTTAGTCTAGTGGGGATAGACATATAGACTATGCCTTGAACCATGTGGGTATAAGATGAGTGAAAAAAATGAGGCACAACTCATTGTAGCCCCTGAAAGGTTCAGAAGTGGTTCTGAGATCAATCGTTGATTTTTCAGTTAATTAGGGTGCATAATGTACAACTTTGTGCCACTCAAGATCATTCCATAATTAATAGTTAATTATAGATGATCAACATAAATTGGGTAGCTATAAGGTCACACACACTACGAGTTGTTTCTTAAAGGACTTAAAATGTGTTTGAGAATTGGATTCTTAGATTGAGAGAGGCTCAGTTTGGTTGGACCCAACAAAGGGCAAGGATGAAAGAGTTTCATCGGAATGAAAACTTGGATGGATCGAGTATTATGAAGACATATTGAACCCATGATGGTTTAATTCTAAACCAATTTGGTTTGGTTTGAATTATGGGTGGTTTGGTTCAATGAACCAAATGGTTTGGTTTTAAACCAAAAGGCTAATAGTCTGGGCTTTTAGGCTAATGGATTTTGGTTTAGAACTTGATCCATTAACCCAATAGGAGACACATATATATTGGATATGTGAGGAGGAAACCCTAACTAAGACTCTCTCTTCTCCTAAAGCTGCCGACCACAACACACCAAACTAATGCTGCCCAACCAAGCTATCCACTGAAAAACTTGTTGTTGTCGGCCATCTCAGCCACCGGTGGCCCTCCTTTTGTGTCCCCAATTTTTGAAGAACCATCTCTGGTGAATTCTCCACAAGTAGAAATAGTTTTTTCCAACTAAAGTCGCCAAAATATGGATTTCTGCTGGGTGGAAAGATTTTGTCTAGGTAGTTTGCTCTCTCCATTTGTTCCATCTGGTTGCGTATCCTGTATGATTGAAAATATGCTAGAGGGGGGTGAATAGCGTGAAACCTTTCTCTTTCTTTATCATAAAAACCCGTAAGAGTATACAACAAAAGTATAAAAGACACACGATAAAGCTATTTTTATTTGGTTCACAGCCAAAGGCTATTTGTCCAAGGCCCTGCAATCTTAGACCGCTATCTATGTGTAATGACTATAAAGTCTCTTTCTTGTTGGAGATAAGAGATGCATTTCTTTTACAAATGAAAGGGATTAGTAACAACCTTACCGCCCTATTAGAAAGTAAACACAAAAAGGAACTATAGGTAATTGTACACCGACTTTAACGATAATGAGATTAAAGCACAAAGTCGGAATCATAGCTCCACAACAACGGAGTTTAGCGTCGAATGAGAAATAGAAGTAGCACCAACACGTAGAATTGATGTTTTGGGCTTCTATTTGAAGGTACTTTTATATACTTTTCCAAGCGCTTGGACCCTCTCTAGGTGTTTCTAGCTCAATCCTGATCGGATCCACTCTGACAGGAATTTATCGATTCCCAAGCACCCGACTTGGTCTAGTCTCTTGGAAGCTGACGTGACTTCCTCTATGTCACCAATGATCTCGCTTTGGTCATTGAATTCGATCTATTTTCCAGACACCTAGATATAGTCCAGTTGCCTAGAATTCTGATGTTGCAGTCGACTTCTGATCTGTTTTAGACGATTAAATTTATATCTAGTCCAATCGACTGGACCATGTGATAAAGTCACTTCGCATGTCATACTACGATGCAATATATCAAAATATAAAATTTATAAGTAACCGAACCCCCTCTACACTAACGTAGCATAGAACAAACTCGAGTCGTCTCCCAACTAGTGCAATTGGCAAGAATGGTGTCCTTAGGATCGTTTTCGTTATTGCTTTGGGGTTTCTAATGTAGATTGGGGGGTTTTAGAATTGAGAATTCTAACATATGATTGCAAAATAATTTAAATTCTAATCTAACAATGCAGGAATTAAATCAAACAAGTTAAGTTCAAGAATTAAAGCAACAAAAATCAGAATAAGCATTAAACCAAACACTTAACATGCACAATTAAAAATAACACTAATCTAAGGAACATTTAACCCAATAATTGACATGCATACTGATGGATCGTGATCCGCAAGCACACGACTACCATCAAGTAATAAAAATATCGATCCCACATAGAATTTGTTAAATACTAGTTGTTTGCAGAGGAAGATTATCTAGAAGAGTTAATTGGTTGAGTGATGGTTAAGAAAGGAAGATCAAAGTAAAGAATTGCTTTTGAGATGTATCCTAGGATGTTGGTTTTGCTACTATATCGGTTATCAAGGAGATATTATCATGTATTGGTGTGTGTTCATGATGGAGATATATTCTAAGTTAATCATTAGCCTCTCTCGAGGTCGTAATGATATATTACATAGACACGATTCGTACTTCCCCTCGAACTCAGGTGACCTTGTTGCCCAAAATCCTATCACTAGATTCAGGCAAGTCACAACCTTAGTTCTACCACTGGTGAATCATAAGAATGTGGCTAAGTAAATATTTGATGGTCTTCAAGTCCATGAAAGGTTTAATTACTTTCACGATGTTCATTCGTAGATAACCTTTGCCACAGTAGGAACTTGTCACTAGAACCTAGTGAAGTTATCTAGACTTTAATCGTTACTTGTAACTACTTCCTCATGTTTGGTTCTAAGGATCTGGGGTCTCAGTTAATGGCTAAGTATGTCCCTTAACCCCTAAGAACACACGGAAGAGTGGTTGGCAATTACATAATGTTAATCCAAAAATATACGATAGAACCAAATCACAAAATACATATCAATAAATAAATAGAATCATCCAAGAAAAAATGACATAGGGCTACTTTCTAATCCTAGGACCAAGGAGAATTACTCCATAGTTGGGGAAGACAAAGACATTAAAATATATAAAGACATCCGATGCTAGAAGAGAATAAGAGTGAAACTTAGACTAGTCAGCGTCGTAGAGGCTTCTTCCTGTCTTGGAGCTTCTCCACCTTGATCCCTCTGAATCCCCTTCTTTAAATCTCCTTCCTCTCTGAATATCCGTCAATGAATTGATTTCCTCTTCCTCTGGTGGATTGGGGGGCCTTTTTATAGAATTTTCTGAAGAGAAAATTGGGAAATCCGTTGCAAGAAATTCAGAACAGACTTGAGAAAATCGGTATTCAGTTATCTCGCAGCATGACCTTCCATTTGGCATGGCTTGGGCATGTTAGGAGATGTGGAGACCTAGCATGCCCCAAAATCAGGCATGTCAATGAGGTTAGGCACGAGCATGCTAGGGGGCATGCCCTGAGCATGTTGGACACTGGGAAGTCCAAAAAATAGGCATTGTGGCTCCATTCACTCCCCGTTTCGTCGTGGTTTTCCTCCAAGGCTCTATTATCCCTTCTTTTGTCCCTCCGGAGAGTAAAAACATAGAAATCATAGTTTTCCAAACTAAAAGTGTAATATGAAAGTAAATTCTATGTTTTATGCATGCTATGCAAATGAAATGCAAGAAAAACATGCTAAATAAACCCTAAAAGATGCATGTGATTCACACTCATCACACCCCCATACTTAAACTTTTGCTTGTCCTCAAGCAAAGAAAAAGAAAGCAAATATGAGTGATAATCATGATAACTGGTTAAAAACCCATCCTAAGGTATAAAATACTTAGGCTTATCAATTCTTTCCCAGTGGCTTAGCTTGAAAGATCCTTGTCTAGTGCATGTGAGTTTTGACTTTTACGGTTTTGGACACCAATCCAAGTTTATATTCCTTCTACCGTGTTCCTCGCATACTCGACATAATGACACTTACCTGCCAATGTGCTTGGAACATCCTTTCAATAACATACTTAGTCTCAAAGAAGCTTTCAATAGTCAAGGAGAAGAAAAGTAGGAAATAAACTTCAAGTATTTCCCTAGTAACTAGTTAGCCCAAAGGGGCACCTATATGGGTGTTTCTCCAATAGCTACTTGGTATCAAAAGGGGTACTTTAATGATATTTCATCTTTTCTTTTCTTTTTTTCTTTTTCTTTTTTTTTTCTCTTCTCTATTTTTTTTTCATATTTTTTTTTCTTTTTTTACTCACTTTTTCTTTTAAACTCCGTAGATGAATGTTTCTCTAGTAATTAAGTATTGTGAAAGTCCCCATGGAAATTTGAGTACTAGTTCGATATGGGGACAAACCCTTTTTGGATACCTCTACTTCATAGGTCCTATAAAAAGTGAAACAAGGTTCTTATCAAGTGGCCCAAAAGGACCTTTACCGATCTAACTAAGTTCAGTTATACTACTCTGGATAGAGGAACAACAGGTTATCAATCTAAGGAAATATGCTCAAGAAGTATGCTAATAATGCAAGGAAATATGCACAGAAAGTACTAGAAAAATATAGTAACCAAAAATACAACATACAAAGCTACCCCTCCCCCTCCCAAACTTAAAATATGCATTGTCCTCAATGTATAGAAGGGTAACACTAAAGTAAACTATTCAGGAGGAGGAGGTGGAAAGAAATGATGTTGTGAAATGTGCCGCTGGTGTTGGATCGAGAAGCGTCGCTAGAGGGGGGGTGAATAGCGATCGTAAAACTTTCGTTTTCGTTCGTTCGATACGCAAAGTAAACGAGTAAACACAGCGGAAAATAAAATGACACGTTTATTTTACTTGGTTCACAACCCAGTGGTTGCTACTCCAAGGCCCTATCGGTCCTTGACCGCGTACGGAGGGCAAAGCACTATAACGTCTCCTCCTCGTTGGAGGTAGGAGACAACGATCACAAAAT
The DNA here is from genome assembly GCA_025175895.1 of Wurfbainia villosa. Taxonomy (NCBI): domain Eukaryota; kingdom Viridiplantae; phylum Streptophyta; class Magnoliopsida; order Zingiberales; family Zingiberaceae; genus Wurfbainia; species Wurfbainia villosa. The sequence continues at coordinate 55,356,347 of CM046002.1, forward strand.
CCGGAAGTACGAGGATGAGGCAACAAGCCTACCTCACCTCGTTACAAAAAAAACAACGAATACAATAATAAAAAGTATTACTAGATGCTGCTGCCGACGAAGAAGATCTGAGGTTGTCGTCGCGTCGGCGTTATGACGATGTTGAAGCGTTGGCGTTGTAGGAGCACTTGATGAATAATTGATGTGATTTGGAGTGGAATCCTCCCCTCCTTTTATAGACTTTGGCCTCTGAAATTGTCTCCTATTTCTTTGGAACGGATCATGGATTTTTCCAAATTTTATCGCGAAGTGGCCGCGTCAAACATTATCCGTTTTGACCTAGCGCAAAAAGCTGAGTCGTCGCCATCCCGATCGATGACTCCCATCGATCGATGATGAATCGATCGCGCTATGTGTCCTGATGATCGCCAACAGGCCACTTCCCTGCAATAAGAGGTTAGCTCGGAAAATGATAAATGCGACGGTTTCTGACCGTCCAATCTCGACCTAGACCTTCCACGAGAAGTCTTAATCGGATCGCCGCCTATGGTCGTCCCCATAAAGAGGACACAACCTTACAATCTCTCACTCACACGAGCTTACCTCGATAGTAGCTCTGCCCGCCTTCCACTCGATTCCTTTGGCTCCCTCTGAAGTCACTCGAGTGTCGCCCGACCACCGCAGCTTCCTCCGGGTGTCGCTAGCCTTCAGCTCCAGCTTTAATACTTTTCTGCACACTCGATAGCTCGTGAGATAACGATGTAAACTTAACTTTGTGTCTTTGCCATAATCAAAACACAGGTTCGATTATCTAGTGCCCCTGCACCAACAATCTCCCCCTTTTTGATCTATGGCAAACCAACACAAAGTTAAGGGAAATTAAAGCATAAAACACATATAGTAGATGATGAATGCCATTCCCAAAAACTCTCCCTTAACCAAAACTCCCCCTTGACCCTAGGTGAGTTTTGAAAGAGATACTTTAGTTTTCAAAAACAAATTTTGTGTTTCTAAATGAAATTTTGTGTTACTCCCCCTTAACTTTCGCTCTTCTCCCCCTTTTGCCATAAATCAAAAAAGAGTGTTGGGGTTTTTGTATAAAATAGGGGTTTAAAACAATGTCGTTTATGAATGCATCTAGATAAATCAAATATGAGTCCAAGCATGCGTCTAGCAATAGTTAGATAGATTGGTTCGAGGTGTGTCCCTCTGCACCAATAATCTAAAGATTTATAATATAACCCTTAAGATTAGTTTGCTCTCCCCCTTAGTCAAATATATGAAGTATAAGAGATGTAGGGGGCGCTAAACTTTGGCCTCCGAGTTGTTAAGTACAATAGTTGAGAAAATAAGTAGTATTTTGAAGGGATTGTTTCAAGTATATTTCAATTATCCTTAACATCTCACCCATTCTATGTGTCTCATAATTTGTTCACCTTATATGTTTTGTGAGATGATTTTAAATTGATTAAAGATAGTCAACCTTTGGTTAGATTCAGATTTAACCTTTAGATCGTTAAGTAACTTTTCGAGAAACTGGCTTCCAGGTCGTGGCGAGGCACAGGGGCCTTCTTTGATCGGAACAACGACCACTTCCTTAGACAAAGCCAAATTCAAGAAAATATCACTTAAGTCACTTAGGGTTACTTCCTGGTCTAACTAGTTTAGGATACGCGAGGTAGCTTCACTAGTTCCACTGGTCAAGTGCACCAAGCTAGATACGCCTTATCTAGCTCAATACATGAGACTTTGTCTCCTAACGTACTATCATCTCGCCGTCCTGATACTATATTATCAAGAGTTGACTAATTAGTTATTTATGAAAAGAGGCTCCCGAGGCTCAATCTTTCAAGGATTTTAGTTGGTTATGTACGTATTCTATGTAAGTTCACAAGTTAATGTAAATTCTAAGCATGCAATGGTTTTGCTAAGTAAGCGGGTATACGATTTTAGTGTTAGCTCCCCCTAGACCATTGAACCAATAAGGTCTATTCAAATAATGAACTTGATCCTGAGGAATCCAATACTTATTAGTCCTAATATGTGAATTTAATAAAACCTTTGGGACCCATGCTTGGACTCTTTGATGACTACGATTTATAGACATATAAGACCTATTCGTAGTCTTTGACTTAAATCCGAGTCCGGCTTTGTTGTACACGCTCTTTGGGTTCCAAGTAGTCGGTTAAGGTTCTTAGATCCCAACGTGAACTTTTCCAACCTAGCCTCGACCTCTTGAACTTGGTCTTTCAAGAGAGAATTCTCCTTCTCAAGTTTTTCAATTTGGGTTGAGTTTCTCTCTTGAACTTGACTAGTTGAAGAGATTAGAGTAGCCTCTTGCTTGAGGGTTTCAACCTCCTCAAGTAACGACTCAACCCTAGACTCCTGACTTAGTTAATTTCCTATTAAGCATTTAATTGTATTGTAAAGTGTACTAATTAAAGAGAAATCAACCTTAACTTTCCCGAGTTTTCTCTCAAATAATCTTCGAGTCGGAGTTGTAGTTGGACTCGGCTGATTCGACTCTGACTCCTCCGTTCTTGCCATGTAAGCTATGTCTTCTCTGTTGTCCCAAGTTGCATGGAAGGCTTTCCTTGCTCCCTTTTTCTTTCGGTTCTCATTCTTCAATTTCCTTCTTTCTTGTCGAACTATTCTCCGCACAATATTGACTATTATGGCCTCCTCTTCGGATTCGGATTCGTCTTCGGGTTCGAGTTCATCTACTTGCCTAGTAGGTGGCTTGCTTCTTTGTCCTGCAAGTAGAGCAATACCTCTCTCGGCCCGGATCACGTTAGTTTGCTCGTGAAGTTCAAACTCGGAAAATAATTCATCTAACCTAAGCTTCGATAGGTCCTTAGAGACCTTGTAGGCATCGACCATGGATGCCCACAAGGTAGTCCTAGGAAATGAATTTAAAACGTACCTTAGTAAGGTCTTTTCGACCTTGTGTCCATGGTGTGATGATTGACAATGTCGTCTGATCCGCGTGTAGTTGCGTTGCCGCGTCTCGTGTTCCTCGCATCTTGAGGTTATACAACTTATTGAAAAGAAGGTCACGCTTTACATACCTTAGCATCGGACGCCTTCGTAGCTCAATTAATTTATTCCATAGGTCCTGGCGCTAATGAATGGTCCAATGCGGTTGAGTTCCTCCTTGGACAAGCCGCATTGCAATATTTGGGTTGCTCTTGCATCGGCTTCGATTTGCCTCTTGGTTGCATTTGTCCACTTGTTGAAATCCAATGGCTCTCCTTGATCATTGGTGGGTAAAGCAAAGCCGTTTGGATTATTATCCAAGTCTCGACTTGTGTTTTCAAGAAACACTCCATCCGACCTTTCCAATAACGGAAATCATCTCCGTAAAGAACGGAGGTCGGGTGGTGCTATATCCCTCAATGTGAGCCATTAAGTATCTTGCAAAAACACAAATAAAAACCAAAGAGAATTCCAAGACTTGGTCTTGGATTAGTAATGTGGGAAATAATAGGAAAAAAACAGAAATAAATAAGGAGGATAAGAAACTAACAAAATTTGAAACTTACGACCTTCGATGTCCCGAAAGGGTACTAAACGTTGGATTTTGGGGCTGGAAATAGCTTGTTACGAGGTAAACCCTGGTAAGAAGTGTAGATCTTTCAGAGAGCTTCGATTTGGTGGGTAGATCGTTATGTGAGTCCACTTGTAGCAAAAGTTATGCTCGCTTTGATCGTGAGGTACTCCAAGGAGATTAGTACTTGCAAAAACACAACAAAGAACTATGTACCAAGACTTGGTCCTTGGATTAGTAGGGAGGAAACAAAACCTAAGAAATATACGAATCAAAAATACGAAAATAAAACCAAAACGTGCTAGATTGGTGGTTTCACTAAATCTTAGCGCCCCGCCTCGATACCAATTGTTGGATCGAGAAGCGCCGCTAGAGGGGGTGAATAGCGATCGTAAATCTTTCGCTTTTCGCTCGCTCGATACACAAGTAAATGAGTAAGCACAGCGAAAAATAAAGTGACACATTTATTTTACTTGGTTCACAACCCAGCGGTTGCTACTCCAAGGCCCTATCCGTCCTAGACCGCGTACGGAGGGCAACGCACTATAACGTCTCCTCCTCGTTGGAGGTAGGAGACAACGATCACAAAATCGGAATATACGAGGATGAGGCAACAAGCCTACCTCACCTCGTTAAAAAAAACAAAGAATACAATAATAAAAGTATTACTAGATCTCACGAAGAAGATCGAGGTTGGCGCGTCGGCGTTATGACGATGTTGGAGCGTGGCGTTGTAGGAGCACTTGATGAATAATTGATGTGATTTGGAGTGGAATCCTCCCCTCCTTTTATAGACTTTGGCCTCTGAAATTGTCTCCTATTTCTTTGGAACGGATCATGGATTTTTCCAAATCGATCCCCATCAATCGACCGGGATGCGATCGGCGACTATGTCGATCCATCCAATGAATGACCGCGCACTTAGCCACTTCCCTGCAATAAGAGGTTAGCTCGGAAAATGATAAATGCGACGGTTTCTGACCGTCCAATCTCGACCTAGACCTTCCACGAGAAGTCTTAATCGGATCGCCGCCTATGGTCGTCCCCATAAAGAGGACACAACCTTACAATCTCTCACTCACACGAGCTTACCTCGATAGTAGCTCTCGCTTCTGGCCTTCCACTTGATTCCTTCGGCTCCCTCCGAAGTCACTCGAGTGTCGCCCGACCACCGCGGCTTCCTCCGGGTGTCGCTAGCCTTTAGCTCCAGCTTTAATACTTTTCTGCACACTTGATAGCTCGTGAGATAACGATGTAAACTTAACTTTGTGTCTTTGCCATAATCAAAACACAGGTTCGATTATCTAGTGCCCCTGCACCAACAGCTGGTACATGGCCTCTATCATCTGTATCTGAGTACTGAGTTCGGGCATGCTGCTCCCTTAAGTCTATGTGTAGTCCATCAAGGGAAGACTGAATCCCAGCATATGCATCATCAGAAGTGCTAGCGCTTGCATAAGAATCATCAAAAGCAAAAGAATACCTAGGGAGGTCTGTCCTAATAGGTGGTGTACCGAGGGACTCCAAGGGGTCAGAACAATACACATTTGTCATGAGCTAAAGCTCAAGGCCTTTATTGTTATTCGAATCAGAGCACATGCAACTGGAACGAAG